>JABUQX010051310.1:0-5000 GCA_015478945.1 Trachelipus rathkii
AAAAAGAGAGAGATAGATTAACGTAAATGTATAAGTACGTACGAAACCAAACAGAATGCATAGTATGTGCGTATGTTTTCGAAAACTGAACCATAACTAGAATCAATAGGTTATGGCGTAATATTTCGAAAAGTGGGAGGAGTTTGAACAATTTCCTCGACTTGTATTTGATAACTCAGTGAATACGGAACCACATCCTAAGCTTCGTAATGGTTCTGGTTCTGGTATGCATGTTAGTTAGCTTTAGTGTTGTTGGATATGAAACTGTTGTTAAGGTTAGTCACTTTATTGCGATATGAAGTAGGTTAGCTGCTTGTTGGTCTTATTTGTGTTATATTCCTAGTTCAGGATATGATATGTTAGCTTATTGATGTGAAAAACTTTGGTACGTCAGCATATATTTGTTGGGAGTAATGTTGATTGATAAAATTTGGTTAAGTGTTACTAATTGTTATAGTGTCATATAATAGTGATATGTTAGAGATCTTTCTTGAAAAATGTGAATATTGGGGCTGTAAGCAACGTCAGTTACTTTTCTATTGCCAAGTATGGTATTTTGATAGGTTCTGATTGTTCACTGATCTACATAGATTCTTGCAATAGGTTATGTATGTTAAGCTTTAATTGATGTGAAAACTTGTTATTTATTGTTTATAACTGTTTTAGGTTTATCGTACAATATGTAAATTTTTTTTACGTTATAATAACATATAAAAGAATAAAAATTTAGTAAAATACAAAAAGTTTTAAAGAATTAAAGTTAAAATTAAAGTTTTAAAAAAAAAGACAAAACGTGAAAAAGTTTGAACTAGAATGAAAATTAAAAATAGCTAAAAGTTTTTGTGAAGGACAGGAAGAGTTTAGAAGGGAATATAAGTTAAAATAAATAAAAGTTTTTTAAAAACAAGTCTTTGGAAAAAGAAAAAGATGTGAAGCAACGTTCTTATGTTTTGCTAGTTACTTACTAGTTCTAAGTTATTGAGCCTTTGTTAATGAGTAGCTGTTATCGTGTTGAAGGTTATGTTTTTCGGTGTATGATTATACTTTTCTGGTTCAGCACTATGATATGTGTAGCTCTTTAAGCCAAAAACTTGTTAGGTTGGCATGATTTGCGTTGATGCAGCTATGGATAATTTGTAGGTTGACTGCAAGATTAAAGTGTTAATACGAAATGAGTAATTGATGATGTTAGAGATATTTTTGAAGAAGTATGAGATAGGTTACGTTTTTTGTTGCAACGGTAGTTACCTGTTCATGTTGTTTAAGTATGGAACTTTGCTAAATGTTAGTGATTTATTCAGGCTTAGGGTATGTTCGATTTGATGTTATACATTATATTGTTCACTATCAGGTTATGATAGTTTAGCTTATGATGTAATCTTTGCTGCGTTAGCGTATTTTTGTTGGTCAGTATGAATATTTAGACGAGGTTGTGATGAATTTTTTTGTTAATTGTGTACTATTCGTGCAAACAAATAATAATGGATAATGTTACGAGGATGTGTTTGGAAATAAGTTGTGAATAAGTCTACGTATTGTATCAAATGTTAGTTTATGTCACAGTTGTTAAGTCATCTGGAACCTTTGTTAATCGTTGACCTGCTGTTCTTCGTGTTATAAGATGTGTTAGGATTGGTATGTATCATTATATTGTAGTTTCATGTGTGAGCTACTGTTTGCTTGTTATTAGATTGAAATTTTGTTACGTATGCATATATTCATTGATCAGTAAGATACTACCACTAGGTTGGTGATAATGTATTTGTAAAGTGTTTAACTAATTGTTCAATGTAAAACATCATGAATATGTTAGAAAAAAGTGTAAGTAGGTGTTACGTTCAGCGCTCAATGTTAGTTACTTTACTGTTTAATGTTATGAAAGCTTGTTATGTACTTGGTGTATCTTCATGTTTTAAGATGTGTTAGTTTGGTGATATGTACTTTATGATCGTAGTTCAGGTGATGCTAAGGGGGGGGGGGGGGGGGGGGGGGGGGGGGGGGGGTAAATTTACTATGTCGTGCAAAAGAATAGTAATGATCCAATTGTTTAGAGATAATTGTTGGAAAGTTGTGAATAGAGTTATCGTATTTGTATCATATGTTCAGTTATGTCAAGTTGTTAAGTATTGACTTTGTTAATGTTTGACCTGCTTATTCTGTGTATAAGATGTGTTAGGCTTGTGATTGTACATTATATTTCGTCAGTTCATATGATCCTCATGTTTGCTTCATGTAAATATGAAACTTTGTTACGCTTAGCATATATTCATGTGATCGTAGATACTTACACAACAGTTGTGATAATTTTTGTAAATAGGTACTATTGTTAATTTGTCAAAGACATAGTGATGATGTTAGAAAAAGTGTAAGTAGATACGTTCTGGCGCTCATGTTAGTTATCTTTAAATGTCTGTTAAGTATGATAAGCTTTGTTAATCGTATAACTGTTAATTCATTGTTATAAGAATGTTTTGGTTTGTTAATTACGTTTTATTTGCGTTAGTTAGTGACTGCTTATGCTTTTTTTCTTTTATAAGTTGATGTGAAACATTTGGTTACGTTAAGCATATAGTTCAAGGGTGGACGTATTGTACTGATTTTGAGTCTAGTTAGTGATAAAATTTATGTTAAAGTATTATCTAGTGTTAATGGTAAAATATCAGTGATGGATTGTAGAAAAATGTGTGAATGTTAGGTTCTCGTTCTTGTGTTCACTCGAATAATGTATAGTTATGTATTGTTGTTAAGTGAGGATCTTTTGTTAACGGTTTCTGCATACTATTATGATCGTATGAATTAATTTAGACAGGTATGATATAAATTTTGATAAATATTACTATGCTAATGTATATATACCAGGATGTGGTAGGGAATGGGGGAGGGGGTGTGGCTGTCTTGATTTAGCGTGATCTACAGTTTATGGGTATTGTAAAAACCCAAATTCTTAAGTTATTAAATATGAAAAGGCGTAAATTTTAGTATAAATAACACAACTGTTTAATAGCATATAAAACAAAAATAGAATAAATAGTTTTTGATGTTATGTTATACAGAATCATGACATGAATCACTAGATGTCATTAGATGGGTGAGGGGCGTGAGGTGGAGAAAGGGTGAGAAGCGCGAGGGAGTGAGGCTCAGAGGCCAGAGACTCCAGACGGCTCTAGAGGGTATGTTGATTTATATACTAACAAAAACGTAATTTTTTTAAGTTATAAACTTTAATAAAAGATACAAAAAATGTTTAATTTTGTTTTTTTTTAAATTTTTTTAAAAAGTTTTTAGAATTTTTGGCCGCTTAAATTTTGTTAAGATAATTGAGGTTTTTAAAAATTTTTTAAATTTTTTTAAAGTTTTAAAAGAAATTTTTTTAATATTTTTTAATTTATTTGAAAAAATATTTTTCTTTTTTTTTTTTGTTTTCTGTATCGAGGAATACATCCTAAGAAAGGATGTATACCAAGTGTGCGTTGTTCTAACCGCAATAGTTTCAGTTGTTAGTGGGCTGGTGACCCTCCCCTTTGGATGTGAACCGGAATTTAACCACCATTTATGATATGATACTGATATCGCAAAGGATATATCTCCGAGTTTCATCCTTCTATAGGCTCAATATTTCAACGTTTGGGGTCGCTGGAGACCTGCCTTCTAGGGCTGTGTGACGGCTATTTTAACCACGCATATATGATGTGAGTACACTTATAAAAATGGTCATGTGTAGACGCGAGTATTCAACTCGTTCTAAAGGTCTAATATCTTCGTTTGTGGGTGCGGTCCTCCGAACTTTGATCAATCGGTTCATTTAAACCCGGAATACTTCTAGAGACAACTAAAAAGGCTGTTACTCAAGTTTGTTGTTCTACAGTCCATATTTTCCCGACTTTGGGGTGAGTACCTCCGTCTGCGCACCCACAATCATTTTAACCGGGGTCATCTAATAAATTATATCGTCAGACAGGTTTATGCCGGTTTTCATCATATCTAACTGTCAATAATTCAGATTTTGGGTGGGGCTGGTCTCCGAATTTGGTCAAATCGGGTCATTTTACCCCCGGATACATCTAAAGATACATACCTAAAAAGTCTGCATATCTAAGTTTTCGTTGTTCTATTGTCAATATTTTCTGAGATTTTGGGTGAGTAACCACCGTCTGCGGGCACCAAGTCATTTACAACATACGGGGTCATATCTCAGATATCATCTCAGAAGTGTTGTATACCTGAGTTTCAGTCATTCTAGTGTCAATATTTTTCAGATTTGGTGAGCTGGTCGCCCGAAGTTTGTCAAACTCGGTCATTTTACCCGTATATCACCCTCAAGATACAACCTACAAAAGCGTTGCTATTATACATAGTTTCAGCTTACTAGTCAATATTTAGTGTTTTGGGGTGGGCATCTTCTGGGGATCTAGACACTATATCCGGTTCTTATATACATCATATTCGAACTCTACGACCCCGAAACCCTTATACAGGACACCCAACATTGTTGTTATTATAATTTGACTGTTTTATTACTAACCCTTGGTAGAATATGTCATCGACCTCAGAAACGGATGCGGAAGAAGAAACTCGTGTGGAGAATAATAACTAAAAATAATAATAATAATAATAATAAAATAAAATAATAATTAATAATTAATAATAATATATAATAATAATAATAATGTAATAAAATAATAATAATATATAATAATAATAATAATATATAATACTCAGAGCTGAGTTCCGAGTCGGAGCGGAGTCGAGCCGATTTCGGAGCATCTAACAGTGCGGAGCCGGAGTCCAGAGTCAAGGCGGTAGCAGGAGTTCGGTGAGCCACAGTCGGCTCGGAAATTGAAGACACCGGAGTGATGCTAATTCTTCGAACTAATAATAATATGAATAATAATAATAAATAATAATATATAATAAATAATATAATATAATAAATTAATAATAAATAATAATGAATATGTGTATGTGTAGTGTGTAACTTCGCACTGCGCGCGTAATAATAA
>JABUQX010051310.1:7500-10000 GCA_015478945.1 Trachelipus rathkii
TATATATAGTATATATATATATATTATATATATATATATATATATATAATATATATTATTAATATATTTTATATACTATATATATGTGCTGACTTTTTAATATTTTTGGGTTCACTAAGGCAAGTAGGCGTTGCCTACTCTGCCTACCTCCAAAAGCCGCTCACTGATATATTATATAGGTATATATATTATATATATATATATATATATTATTATAATTATATATATAATAAATATAGTATATATATATATAATAATATTACTATAATATATATAATATATATGTTATATATTATTTTATATTATATTATAGTATATATATATATATATATATATATATATATTATAATATATATATAATATATATTATATAATTATAATATTTATATATATATATATATATATATATATATATCTTATAATTATTATATATTATATATATGTATTATAATATATATTATAATATATATATATTATATTTTATATATATAAAATATATATATATTATTTAAAAATTTTATATAATTAAAATTAAAAATATATATATATATATAATTATATATATAATATATATATAATTATATATGATATTATATATATATTATATATACATATTAGGTGCAGGTAACATCCGCGCAATCGCGAGCATCGCACATTATTAAAGATCCTCATCCGCATCCGCATTCGCGCTTTGCCCTGCGGATGTTGCGCGGATATTTATATATACATTAGTGATGCAGGTAACATCCGCTACCGCATCCGAATCCGCATCCGCACAATATTAAAGATCCGCATCCGCATCCGCGCTTTGCCCTGCGGATGTTGCGCGGATATTTATTCTCGAGAAATGATAAAGAATTTTATAATAAAAATACTTAAGATGAAACTGAACTGAATGAAAATTTTAAATGAGAGACATGGGACTCTACTAACTGTGTAATGATGACTCATGATCTCACAGCATGAAGTTCATAATAATTTGAGTCGATAGAGTCACATGAGATAGGGATGCTTGATTCAACAGTGCCTCAAAATGAGTTGGAGGTAGTTCAAAAACGGCTTGATATTCCATATCTTACTGTTATCAAAGACGTTCCAACTCGCTGGAATAGTACACTTAATTCATATGATGGAAAGAATGGTATTTGCTCAAGAACCTCTTGCTTAGTTGTTTTGTACGCCAGTTCGTATTCCAAAGTTAAACATTCTATTTATGTGGAAAGACATCATATCACACTGCATTAAGCTATTAAATACCATTTGAAGAAATTACCAAAAAATCAGCGCCTCTCTACAGCTTCTGTCTTCGATGTAATGCCATTAATCTCAAAGCGCTAAGGAAGCCATTTTGAACGGCATCTTCGAATGAAAAATGATTGACGTTTAAAAAGAATGAAAGATGTAAATAAACTCGAGCTAGAAAAACGCTTTGGTTCTGTGGAAATTAAATATGACCTTCATACTATTGCAACTTACTTAGATCCACGTTATAAAGGCAAGTTTTTTTGTAACACATTATTAGAACAAGTTAAATCGTCACTTTGTATTGCAATTGAAAAACTTCAATCCGAACAGTCTATTAATTCGCCACCCATTAAAGGAAAAAAAACAAAATATACCAGATACACACCTTCTACAAGTTAAATCATAATCAGATTCACTGAAAGGTTTCTACAGGTCCAAGTAAGCGATGAAGAAACCAGGCTTACAAAGATGGTAGCGCAAATGTTTGTAAACTATCACCAGAAAAACGCACATAGATGCAGAATGAAGATTCTAATGCAGTTGGTGGAAAGTTAAGCAAATGTTTACCCACGCTTGAGTAAATTTGCAAGGAAATTACTTGGCCTGTCCTCCAACTAATGTTTCAAGTGAGAGAGTATTTAGCAATGCTGGGCGAATATATGATGAAAAGCCAGAAATGACTCTCAGCAGATATAAGAGGTCAGAAAATCTGGATGTTTCTCTAAAGCACAATCCTCCTATATTTGAATTTCAATACTAAGTGCCAGGAAGTATCGAGATATATTCATTGTTAAAATCTCTTCATTAAGGGAGGAGTTGGGGGAGAGTGTTTTGGGTGGGGTGCATTGTTGAGTTGGTCCGGTCCGTCCTGGGTTGCCCTGGGAACACAATTATAAGTATTATATATAGTATTTATATTATATTATATATATTTATATATAATATTATTATATATATATATATATATATTATATATATATATATATATAATATATATATATATATATTATATAATTATATTATAGTCATAACTATATATAATTATATATATATTATTATATATAATATAATATATTTATATTGTAAATATATATATATATTATATAAGTTAATATATATATAATATTATATATAATATATATATATATATATATTATATATTTATATATATATTATATAATATATATATAACATATTAGTGATGCAGGTAACATTCGCATCCGCGGAGCATCCGCACATTTATTAAAGATCCTTC
>JABUQX010051310.1:15000-25000 GCA_015478945.1 Trachelipus rathkii
GCGGCGCTCGCGTAGGGTTCGACTCCGACTCCGACTCCGACTCGACTCCGACTCCGACTCCGGCTCGACCCGACTCGCTTCCGGCCCTGGCTGCGGCTTCTCGGCTCCGGCTGGGCGTGGCGGCGCTTTGGTTCAGTCCTCTGGCTCCGTTGTGCGTTCTTACTTCGCTTCCAACATCGTTTGAATGAAGGAGTCTTTGAATTTTTATTATTATTATTATTATTATTATTATTATTATTATTATTATTATTATTATTATTATTATTATTATTATTATTATTATTATTATTATTATTATTATTATTATTATTTTTCCTTATTATAATAAAACATATATAATATATATATTATATATATATATATATATATATATATATATATATAAATTATATTATATATATATATTATATATATTTAATATATTTATATATATATATATATATTAATATATATATATTATTATATATATATATATATATATATAATATTATCTAAATATATAATATTGACAGTTATTCGTTGTTTTCTTGATGTGTTTTTTACAATGAAGTAGACTTTTTGAAGAAGTGATACTTACATTTGGTCTAAATACATGGTTTTTTTCAATGTCACGAAAAAAAGGAATTCATCTCAATCCATATACGCCCTGTTTCCTATATAACAACAATCGGAATTACTGTTGTTTACGAAGACAGGAATGAGCTGGTTGAGTGAGACTTTTTTAAAACAACCTCCGTTTCCGATCTAACGAATTAATTTTCAGAAAAATTGTAGGTAATTCTTTCTTCTAAATATATAAACTGTTTTTTTTCATCCACTTTAATGTGCGTTTTTATTCTATTATCAACCTTTGATTTTGATCACAGAGTTATTCTAGTGTATACTGTACTATATATATATTATATATATAATATATATATAATTATATATATTATATATTATATATATATACTATATATATATATAACTATACATATATATATTAATCTATATGATGGTGTTCATATGGGGATGACAAGACATCAAATGTTTCATATTATATATAATATATTATATATAATTATATATATATATATATATTTATATATATATATATATTATATATATATATATAATATATATATTATATATAATATTATATATATATATATTATATATATATATATATAATATATATGGGGTTTGCACATTGGGGACGAGGACAAGACAGGGGTGTTTTATATTATATATATATATATATATAGGTATTTATATATATATATATAAATATAATACATACTATTATATATATATATATATATATAATATATATATATATTAATATTATTATATATATATAATAATTATATATATATGATGGTTGCTTTCATATGGGGAGTGAACAAGACTATAAGTTTTCATGAAAATTGAATATTTTTTTTTTTTAAATTAATTTATTCGGAATGACAAAAAACGTTATAAATATGAACTCTCGAGACTTCGTAGCTTTATATTTTTGATTATTTACAAGTTAGGTGAAATTCTTAATGAAATTGAAATTTTTTTTTTTTTATTTAATTTAATTCTGGGTGACCAAAACCGTTATAAATTGAACTTCGAGCTTTCGTAGCTTTATATTTTTGATTATTTACAAGTTAGATCTATAAGTTTCATGAAAATTAAATTTTTTTTTTTAATTATTTAATTCCGGTGCAAAACCGTTAATAAATATGACTCTCGAGACTTCGTGCTTTAATATTTTTTGAATTATTTTACAAGTTAGAGTTATACAGTTTCTCGAAATTGAATTTTTTTTTTTTTTTATATTATTTAAATTCCGGTGACTAAAACGTAATAAATATGAAACTTCGAGACTTCGGTAGCTTATATTTTTGATTATTTACTCAAGTTAGAATCATAAGTTTTCATGAAAATTTGAATTTTTTTTTTTTATTATTTAATTCATAACACGTTATAAATATGAACTCTCGAGACTTCGTAGCTTTATATTTTTGATTATTTACAAGTTAGATCTATAAGTTTCATGAAAATTGAAATTTTTTTTTTTTAATTAATTTAATTCCGGTGACAAAACGTTATAAATATGAACTCTCGAGACTTCGTAGCTTTATATTTTTGATTATTTACAAGTTAGACCAATAAGTTTCATGAAAATTGAAAATTTTTTTTATTAATCTTAATTCAATGATAAAACGTTATAAATATGAACTCTCGAGACTTCGTAGCTTTATATTTTTTTGATTATTTACATGTTAGACCTATAAGTTTCATGAAAAAAAATTTTTTTTTTTAACTAATTTAATTCCGATGAAAAAACGTTTTAAATATGAACTCTCGGGACTTCGTAGCTTTATATTTTTGATTATTTACAAACATTTCATTTAAGTTTCATGAAAATTTGAAATTTTTTTTTTTTAATAATTTAATTCCTAAATGACAATAACGTTATAAAATGAACTCTTCGAGACTTCGTAAGCTTATATTTTTTTTGATTATTTACATTTGAGCCATAAGTTTCATGAAAAATTGAATTTTTTTTTTTTTAACTAATTTTAATATTTATAAACATTTTAAATAAATTTTTCGAGACTTCGTAGCTTTATATTTTTGATTATTTACAAGTTAGATCTATAAGTTTCATGAAAATTGAAATTTTTTTTTTTAATTAATTTAATTCCGATGACAAAACGTTATAAATATGAACTCTCGAGACTTCGTAGCTTTATATTTTTGATTATTTACAAGTTAGATCTATAAGTTTCATGAAAATTGAAATTTTTTTTTTTTAATTAATTTAATTCCGGTGACAAAACGTTATAAATATGAACTCTCGAGACTTCGTAGCTTTATATTTTTGATTATTTACAAGTTAGACCTATAAGTTTCATGAAAATTGAAATTTTTTTTTTTTTTTAATTAATTTAATTCCAATGATAAAACGTTATAAATATGAACTCTCGAGACTTCGTAGCTTTATATTTTTTTGATTATTTACATTTTAAGGTGTAATTTTTAAATAAATTGAAATTTTTTTTTTTTTTTTTTTTTTTTTTTTTTTTTATATAAATATTTTAATAACTGATAAAACGCCAAAAATATGAACTCTCGAGACTTCGTAGCTTTATATTTTTGATTATTTACAAGTTAGACCTATAAGTTTCATGAAAATTGAAATTTTTTTTTTTAATTAATTTAATTCCAATGACAAAACGTTATAAATATGAACTCTCGAGACTTCGTAGCTTTATATTTTTTTGATTATTTACATGTTAGACCTATAAGTTTCATGAAAATTGAAATTTTTTTTTTTTTTTTAACTAATTTAATTCCGATGACAAAACGTTATAAATATGAACTCTCGAGACTTCGTAGCTTTATATTTTTGATTATTTATAAATTAGACCTATAAGTTTCATGAAAATTGAATTTTTTTTTTTTTTTTTTTTTTTTTTTTTTTTTTTTTTTTTTTCTACCATTTTAATTATTTATTATTATTATATATATATATATATATATATATATATATATATATAATATATATATAATATATATATATTATATACTTATATATTATATATATATTTCTATCTTTTTTTATTTATTAACATTATTATTATTATTATTTTATTAATTATTATTATTATTATTATTATTATTATTAAACATGAAATTGGAATAAGTTTTAAAAGATTGAATATATTTTAGATGTTGGTTCTACGTGGGATTTTTAAAGAGGTGTGAGGGAAGTCGTAGAATAGCATAAGCTCCGGCTCAGCCTCTCTCTCTCTTCTCTCCGTCTCCTCCTCCTCTCTCTCTTCCTCTCTCTCTCTCTCTCTCTCTCTCTCTCTCTCTCTCTCTCTGGGAATGAGTTTATGTAACAAGAGCCCAGGATCTTAAGCACTTGTGCTTGAAGCATTGCTCGCCGGCCAGCTCACACCGCCCGAGACCAAGGCAATTCGTGCGCCTCTTGCAGGTGACCGGCCCGCGTCCGTTCTATGCTATCGCGATGCGGGCGCACGCCAGCCGCTCGGTTCGATGTGAAAATGGTTGTAACTTTTCTTTTTTTATTTTCTTTTTTAATCCAGTTAATATTTTTTTCAGTTAGCATTTTATTTTTTTTTTTATTTTTGTATATAGGACTTTTTTTTTTTTTTTTTTTTTTTTTTTTTTTTTTTTTTTTTTTTTTTTTTTTTTTTTTTTTTTTTTTTTTTTTTTTTTTTTTTTTTTATTTTTTTTTTTTTTATTTTCTTTTTTTTTTTGTAAAATTCTTATTTATTTTCTTTTTTTTTATTTTTCTTTATTTTAACTTTTCTTTTTTATTTTCTTTTTATTATGTTTTTTTTTTATTGTACTTTTTTCTTTTTATTTTTAGTATTTTTTTTTTAGATTGTTTATAATAGGTAAAAAATTTGAAAAACAAATAAATATTATTTTTATTTTATTTATTTATTTTTAAAAAAAAACAAATACATACATAAAAAATTACATGTTTTATACACTTAAAACATAGTGAAAAAAAGATTTTTAATTTATAATAAAACTTTTTAACATATATATATATATATATATCATATATATAATTAATATAATATATATATATATATCATATAAAATATTTTATAGATTTATTATTATTTTCATTACGTGAAATGGAAATTGGACACTAATAGATCATTTAAATTCAGCCGCTTAAAATTAAAGGCCGATATGATTTTATTTAGAGGGATCTTCTTCAGCAACTTATGTAAAAAAAAAATAATATAAAGACCGCATTTCTCAGACGCTATAGGCTGTATTGGATGATTTAGCTGAAGAACATGATGAATCTCATTGTTTTTAAGGAATTGATGAAACCTCTGACTATTAATTAACCCATTGAGTGCCAGAGAGTCGACAAAAACCATTACATGGGGCTTGACTTTAAAAAATAATAGCCAATGGCCGTAGGCTCTGGACCTCTCTGACGTGTTCACGATTAAAGCTTCATTCGTATTCAAAATTACAGAAGATATTTCGTCTATGGCTCGAATCCCTCTTAACTTTTTCTCATCTTTGAAAAAATAATGTAACTCTTGTTCGTTCATTTTCCTATGAATCAGTTCAATAACTAAGCAAGATGTTTCGAAGCCTATCAATTTCAATCAACTGCTGATAATCCAAATATAGCACCACAGATATAGCTTTAGTTAATGGTTTTTCAAACTGTAACTTTAAGTCTAGAGTCCCTGTCTTCACGATGTTCAAATGGTTAGCGCCTACAGGAGCTTGATCAGCTGTAAGATTGTAGGCATATAAATTACAATTCTTCGCATACGAGAGACTATCTATCCCCGTCCCTGTATCAAAGCCTGCGGATGTGTTTCTAAATAATTCATAAAAAGGTCTCGAAGCTAGAGTTACACCGTCCTCCCTGGTTTCCAGTTTATAGGGTAGTCCGAATGAGCAACCATTAACATAAAGACCTACTTCCTGAAGTCCATGAGGTTTAAAAATGAAAGGGTTTTCAGTATACTGACCCACAACTGCAGTATGAGACACGAGACCTAGTATAACACTTTGAGGGAGCACACCTGTAATTATATTGTCAAGATTTATGGTCGAGAGGCCTGCTGCAAAATTAAAGATTTTAGTTTCAATTCGTCGAATAGGGTATTTTGCAGTATCAGTCAAAAGAGTTTTTTCTATCTCCATATGTCGGGCTGATGATAATTTTACTTTTCGAACATAAAGAAATGTTTCAAGAATTTGAAACACTGGAGTAGGAGCTGTAGTTGTTGCAGCGGCTTTACTTTTAACGTTTAGAGCGAATTGGGGGGTTGATCGTGTTAATCGTATTCTGGTATCGACTGATGGTAGAATAAGGCGCTCTTGAGAGAATATATCACCATTGATTCTCCCATAGTAAGTCAAAGGTTTACTTTTATTCTTCGTATAGATATCTGAGATTTTACTATCTTCGTCTATGTTATAGTACCCACATGCTTGTAAAGTCGATGATTTAGCATCTAGAGAAAAATTAAGCAAGGTCTCTATATAACTTCTATAGGGATAACTTGCTACAGAAGCACCAAGCGATGTCTCGTTTAAAAATACCTCTATTTGACTAAAAGCTGAATATAAGAAATTTGATGTAGGGAACACAGAGTGGGCATCATCAGTGAGATCTGACCCGTCTTCATTAACTAATTTAATTTTCAAATATAAAAACACACCCGCTGGATCTAAGTACTGGTCAGAAGCGCCTGGGATATTGAATTCAAGAGGTACATCAGTATTTGTAGTCGCATGAACTGGATTGATACAAATAAAATTACTATCCTGAACAGAAATTTGGGTGGCCGGTAGGGTGAACAAATCTAATTCACTCTTGCAACAACAAGGACTTGAATGATGAAGGAGGTGCATGTTGCTTTCAAGGATGCTAAAAACTTAATGATCATATTTTACAATTACACTATATATATATATATATATATATATATATATATATATATTACATAGCAAAGATATCTTTTATTTTCCTTTTACAAATTTTACGCTTTTTTAAACTCTTTCTGTTTTTTTTTTTTTTTTTTTACGTTTTTTCATTTTTTTTTTTTTTTTTAGTTTTTTACATTTTTTCCTTTTCTTAGAATTATTCTTATTATTGACACTTCTTCTTTTCGTTTTTCTACCTCTCCCTCCCCCCGTAAGTTCTACGTACTCGGCGTTTTACAGTGTCAAATATATCATCCGACGTGTCTGCTATTCTTCGTTTAACAGCTGTCCTAGGTTCAACCCCTGTCATGATGTCCTGGATAGTATCTATTCCTGTTCTTACTGCTTTTTTAGCTATATATTTACTACCCGATTTAAGTAAAGGGACAGCTCGACGAAACAATGAAGCGAACATTCCACCTAAACCGTAACCCCTCTGCATTCTTGAGCCTTTAAAGACTCTTTCTGTCTCCATCTTTATTATTATTATTACTTAACGGAGCTTGCGTCTTATATGCACTTTACACATAGCAGTACCAACAGCAAATGGGTATGATTTTCCCTCAACATCTCTTATATACACTCTTATAGTTCTAAAATCTGCATTGTTCAAAGGTATATAATGCACACTAGGAAAACTTATAATTCTCGTATCTTTAGGAAAATGTACAGCTCTAAGCAACTGAGTTTTAGTACTGCCCACATACTGAGATTCAACAATATCACTGTAAACATACGCTACACCTGGATCTTGAAACATCTTAGAAGGTAAGCATACAAAATGTAATGAGCTCTCTGTGTCAATTTTTGACACATACTCTTCCATCGTTGGTATATATCGTATTAGATCCTTTACAGATGTTTTGATATCATTATTTTGCATAATCGGATTCGGAGCAGTACTGAAATTATTGGGAAAATCTTGGAAGGGTGAAAATAAATTAAACTTCTATCTTTCAAAATTCACTGAGCTTGAATTTTAAAGTGATTAATGGTTACCTGTGTAAAGGATTATAACAAGAAAAACTAATCTTTACATACTTGTCTTGTTTCAAATTTTTTGTTTAAATCCACGAACACATCTGTAACAGATTTATAAAGACCTCGAATTATTACATATATTTTTCATAGAATAGATTTAATCATCATGTTGAACAATGTATCTTAGCCATTAATTTTTAATACATTTTTAACAATGTCCTGATTTCTAATATTTATAAACGCAGAATGTGGGTCTCGGTATATCTCACATCAGCATCTATTAATCAACATACATAATCCTGCTTCATACACTTCTCGTTCTAGTTTTATAGGATTAATATTGAGTTGTAAGTCGATATTTGATTACTAGGAACAGATCCATAGAATGCGATGCAGGCGCTAGATAGATGATCTTCGCTATCCATTGGTCACAACGTACTAATCACTGTTTTCTTATTCAACTAGCCTTTTATTATAACTATAAACTTCTAGGTAAGCCTAACCATTTGGACAAGATCACTGCCATCTGTCCTATTTCCCCTAGAACTAATATTTTTTTTTCTATTTATAATTTTCCAATAGAATCGTATTTCTGTATTTCCTTGTTTATAGAACCCTCCATTTTATTTTTCGCCATCTAATTCACATAGAATTTTAAACCATCTTTAGGAAATTCTCTAATGGCATCTACTTTAAAGACTTCCTTTGACCATCCCTGTTCATACCCTTTTCTGAAATTTTCACCCACCCTCGATACTCTCACATAATCTCCAACTTTAACATCCGTACTATCTTTTATTTTACGGTCTGTGTTAATATGTTTCGGTGGCATTGTTTTCATCATTTCTGTTGGTGTCTTCTTAATTGTACGATGGTAACTTCTATTATAAGAGTAAGCTAGATCTTGTAGTATATCTATATATTTAACACGTGTTCAATTTTCGTAAATTCTATGCATTCTTTCTTTTATAGTTCTTTGCACTCCTTCAATCTATTGCTGCTTATTACTGGAGAATGAAATTATATAGTCTATACATAATCTGTAATATTTCTTGAAAATCTTTACCTATAAAATTCTGAACCTTGATCTGTCATAGTAATGAGGATAGCCGTCCCTCTTTATTTAATGTCTCTAACAGCTAATTGTCAACGTTTGACTTTTATCTTTAAAGCCTTACATAAGTAGTGAGTATATCATCTATTACGAAAAGAATAATTGATATCATCATTGCTAACTTTATCTCTTATATATCCTGTAAGTCTATTGCCATACATTATCTAAGTAAGGGGCTATGGTCTTTCGTGTCGGAAATTTTTTTTTCCGTATAGGTTTATGTAACGTAAATGCATCCTCTCCTTCTAAATATTTTTCAATTCCTTTTTAATTAAGTTGAAAGGGAAACTTTGCGCGAACTTGAAAACCTCCATAAACTGTTGTTTCACATCGAAATAATATTTATCAACCACATCCTTAGCCTCCATTATTAATACTGACATATAAAAATAAAAAAAAATCTATTATGATAAGACACAGGGAAAAGAAACAGGTCGAAGAAGAAAAAGCAATTTTCATACATCTTACATATATGTTTCTTAAATGGTACATTATAAAAATAAAAAATAATCGGCATTCGTATATATATATATATATGTAAGTATTATTATATATAATATATATAATATAATTAAATATATATATATATATATATTATTATATATATATATAATAATATATATTATATATATATATTAATATATTATATATATAATATAATATTATATATTAACAAGAATGAAGGTTTAACATTTAAACATATAGTGCACTCGATGTATTGTTCTAAACTACTTAGGCCTTGGTTCGTGACATAGGTGTAAATATCCGCCGATATTTTCCAAAGATTGTTTCACTGTATCCTGAAGATTTTCATTTTTATCATACAGGTAGTGAATTTCAAGATCGCTAGCATCAATAATCGGGGATCCTTGATCGATCATCTTGTTTCATGCATATTGTGTAATATGTATACATGTGACAAATAATGAGTTATCAGTAAATCACTTCAGCCATAACGTTAGATATTTCTTGCATTTGATAAAGGATGTAATATTTTCATACACATTACACAAACAGCCTGTATGCAGTGTGGGCGGAAATCCAGTTGAATTAAGGTTCTCCACAACACGTAAATCTCAGATTCGATATTGAGGCAGCGCACGCGCGACAATCACGCTTTTTTGCAATCGTCTTTTCCTTGCCGCGAATCGCAACAGACCCCAGGATTGTTACAGACGATGAAATGTACTTTATTTATCCATAGTATTAACTTCACAAATAACACACTAATTCTTCACTTGATAGGATAAAGAATCTGTAGTGGTGAGAGGAATTCATGCAAGTAAGTAACGTTCACACTACGACTGCGATGGAAAGTTAAATTTTACAATATTTTTACGATGAGATCCTTCCAATGATATAATATCGGTTACAATTTATTATTCACAAGGAAACCATGTTATGAGTTTAATGGTCAGGAACCTTCAC
>JABUQX010051310.1:30000-41166 GCA_015478945.1 Trachelipus rathkii
ATACACATACTATTTATTATGACATAGAAACATATCAACACAACCACAAGATTAATCCCGACAATAATAATGAAGAAATAGACATGGTTCCCTACATACTTGTAAGCACAGTTGTATGTTATAAATGTAGCGAAAAAGAATTGGGAGATGAACAATGTGAGAAGTGTATGACAAAACGAACTGAAATTTTCCAAATAAATTTAAATGCGGAAGGTATCTATGAGAAATGCCCTGTTGATCAATTCATAACGTATCTTGCTTCTTTTGCTAAAACGCATAAAGATGCTAATATAGTTGTTGCTGCCCATAATGGAGGGCGCTTTGATACCCAGTTCGTGTATAATAGATTGTTATTGAGACCAGAAGGCGATGCTGTTAAAGGTAATCCCATTAAAAGAGGTACAAATATCATTGCACTGACATCATTTAAAAACATCATGTTTAAAGACACACTTAATTATATGCCTTGTGCTTTAAAAGCCCTACCAAAACGTATGGGTTTAGAATTTGGAAAAGGGATTCTTTCCCTATAAGTTTCTTACTCGCCCTAATCTAGATTATGTTGGTGCTATTCCTTCTATTGATATGTTTGAAGTAGACAGAATGAATGATACTGAAACAAATGAGTTTATTGAATGGTATGCATCGTTTTCTAACAAGGATTATGACATTAAGAAAGAATGTATTAAATACTGTGTCCAAGATGTAGATATCTTACGGAAAAGTTTCGAAGCTTTCCGTAACATGTTTCGAGACATGTTTAAGATTGATTGTTTAGTCGATTGTTGTACTATAGCTTCTTTATGCTTTAGAATTTTTAAAACTACATTTTTAGAAGAGAATACAATAGCCCATCTAGGTCGAGGCGAACAGAAAAATTATTCTTACGAAGGGATCAAATGGCTAGAGTTTATGGAGCATTATACGGGACAAAGTATTACTCATGCTCGCAATGGTGGAGAAAGAGGATTTAAATTGATGAATAAAGCAGCATTCCCTGATGGGTATGCTGAAGTTCCTGCTTCAAAATATAGACCTATCAATGATGCCGATTTTATCCAACTTAGAAATCTAATTGTAGATGAAACTTTAAAAACCAAGAATGAACAAGAATGGGGAGCTATGGATAATGCAGCTGAGCGCGATGGTACAGGACCTGTCGAGAAGAAACGAATAGTATATCTATTCCATGGGTGTGCATGGCATGGTCATCAGGGATGTGAAAAGGGAAAGACCCGATGAAGCAACTGCTCTAGACATGTACACAATGACTATGGCACAGGAGAAAGCGTATAAGGATAGTGGATTCGAAGTGGTGAGGGTATGGGAATGCGAATGGGAGACCATGAAAAAAGAAGGCAAAGTACGTTTCGTGACCTCTAATGATGCTAATGATAATGATAACAATGAGGAGGAAGAAGAAGAAGAAGAGGGTTTAGGGCATTATGTTAATAGAATCGCTAATGATATTGCCCATGGTAAACTTAATGTAGGTGAGGCTCTATATGGAGGAAGAACAGAGCCCTTCGTCTACTATTATCCTCCTACAAATGGAAAAACAAAAATTAATTACTTGGATTTTACATCGTTGTACCCTTGGGTTCAGAAAACCCAGGCATTCCCTAGTGGTATACCCACAAAATTGGTAGGGTCTGACTTACCTACCATTGAAACATTTAGTAGAGAGGTTAATAAAGAAAACTATTTTGGGTTAGCTAATGTTTGGGTCCTTCCACCTAATAAGCTCTATATGCCAGTTCTACCAGGAAGATACGATGAAAGACTCGTGTTCACATTGTGTAGGACATGTGCAGAAACGAAGCAGGAAACACTATGTAAACATACAAAGCGACAACGTGAATTCCGTGGTGTTTATACTACACCAGAATTAGAATTAGCCTTAAAGAAAGGATACAAAATCACCAAACTTAACGAGATATGGACATTTACGCCTAAGATAGGATTGTTCACTGAGTATATAAAAGAATTCCTAAAGATAAAGACTGAGGCATCAGGTTTACCAGCAGGAATACCAGGGTTCGATAGTCCCATGTTCAGTAAATTCATAGAGGACTTTGAAAGAATCGAAGGGGTGAAACTCGATAGAGAAAAGATAAAGAAGAATGCAGGGCTTCGTTTTATAGCGAAATTATGCCTTAATTCTCTTTGGGGAAAATTTGCAGAACGTGCTCCACATTGTGAAGATATTATCTGTCACACAGATGCTGAGGTATGGAAGTTGTTTAGAAGAGCAGATATAGAAGTACAGGATGTTTCCTGTATAGGTAAGAGATATATTGTTTCTGTGAAGTATACTTCTCTTGCCGAGCAAACAACCAGAAGCACTAATATAGCTATAGCCGCTTTCACTACAGCTCATGCTAGAGTGAAACTATATAACCTTCTTGAAGAGCTAGGGCAAAGAGTCTTATACTGTGACACAGATAGCTGTGTCTTTGTAACAGGGGAGGGAGAAACTGATCCGGCTGTAGGGAAATTTTTGGGAGATTTAACTGATGAAATAGGAGAGGGGAATAGTGCTGATGCGTTTGTATGTACAGGTCCTAAATCTTATGCTGTACGAATTATAAAAGAGGACGGGTCCATAGATCATATAATAAAGGCTAAAGGATTAACCTTAAACAAAACAACTAGTGAAATAATTAACTTTAACACTATGCTGAAACTGGTCATAAATAACATGGATGATGATGATGCTGATGAGAATGAACGAATGATAGATGATGAAGAGCATTATTATTATTCTAAACTTAGGGAGGGGGGTGATATCACTGCAATAATAGCTGACAAAATGAGAACAAGAGAGGATGCAGAGAGTTTGCATGGTAACGCTTATCATAAGGATGAAACAACAAACCCTCATGTAGAAATTAAAGATAAAGATATGGCTTTTAAAACTCCTACAATGAGATTTAAAGCTGATAAAAAAGGCAAAATGAAGATTCGTAAAGGTCTAAAGAGATTGCGGATGACTGGTAATAAACGTGTTCTAATTAAAAAATCCGCACGTACAATTCCATATGGCTTCAGAGGGATCCTCTTTCCCCTTATAGTTAAAGAAAGAGCCAATGTTCGTTAAACTTTTTCTAAATAAAAATGTAATATATATATATATATATATATATATATATATATATATATATATATATATATATATATATATATATATATATATATATATATATATATATATAGTATATTTATATATATATATATATATATATATATATATATATATATATATATATATATATATATATATAAAATTATTTATTATTTTCATATTTCATATGTACATATTTTTAATAAATGTTTAAACAAAATTCTTTTCTTTCAAATCCTTATTATAAAATAATAATAATAATAATAATAATAATAATAATAATAATAATAATAATAATAATAATAATAATAATAATAAAATTAAAAAATTCAAATAAAATAATTTGGCCTGGTGGTAGAACTGCACACGGATTCAGAGGTTGATCCAGCTGCCGCGCCCCAAGCCGGAGCCGGAGCCGGAGCCGGAGCCGGACGCGGAGTCGGAGTCGGAGCCGCTGCCAGAACCAGAGTCGGAGTCGGAGTCGGAGTCGGAGTCGAACCCTGCGCGGGCGGCGCAAACCTGAAGCTTGAGTCGTTGGCTAGGGACACGTTCCAAAGGGCATGAATGAATGCAATGAATCGGTGTTGATCTCGATTGTAAAGAAGACACTCACACTGGAGGAGGAGATGTAGAAGGTAACGAAGGAGACACAGACGAGATATTAAAACAACTCAGAAGTAACGCCTACGGCGTTACTTCTTCGTGAATAATAATAATAATAATAATAATAATAATAATAATAATAATAATAATAATAATAATAATAATAATAATAATAATAATAATAATAATAATAATAATAATATGTAAAGGTGGATGTGTGCTCTCGCGCGCTGACGTAATCTCAGCTGCGCTGAGATTACGTCATCACACTCGATCCCAACTCTCGTTAGGCCTAAACTCACTCACACAGATCAAGCAACAAAGGCGTAAGCACAATATTAGTGTCCACCCTCGGGGGTGACCCCCCTCTATATACATCCTACAGACTTGAAAATTACACGGATTCGAGCTTAACCCATATATAGACTATATTCCAAGTTTCAGACCTATATCTCTAGTCCTTCATATCGAAAAGCCTGCTAGATACCAAACGCTGCCAATACTACTTATATATATATATATATATATATATATATATATATATTATATATATTATATATATACATAAATTATATATATATATATATATATATATAAATATAAATATTATAAAGATAAATATATATAATATATATATATATATATATATATATATATATATATATATATATATATATATATATATATATATATATATATATATATTATATATATATATATATATATATAAATATATATATATATATTCATATATATATATATTTATATGTATACACACACACAATGACATTATACATATATATATATATATATATATATATATATATATATATATATATATATATATTATTATTATATAAATATATACATATATATATAGATATATTATATATATTATATATATATATATATATATTATATATATATATTATTATTATATATATATATATATATATATATATATATATATATATATATATATTATAACGATATAGAAATCTATATAACGATAATCGTCACCTGGCAACTCTTACAAGGCCAGTGGCGTCATAATGAGTAAACATTTTAATTAAAACTTTAAAAGTGATACGTTTCCAGCGTTGTCGGTGATTTTTTTTATTTACGCTTATTAGTGTAGTGAATGTAGTCCCTAAGCTTTTTCAATTATCAGGTCATGACACCAGTCGCCGTTGCACTGGATCAAATCCAAGGGGAGAAACAGTGCTATCTGGGCTGCCTGATCCCCACCCTCATTGTGACCAAAAAAAGCTGATTGACTTGAAGACCAATGCCAATCTCCAGTTCTGCGACCCTCTGGTCAATACCCTCCTTGACGCCATAGACAAGAGGTTCTCCAGCACCTTGGAAGATGAGGAGTACCTTCTGGCCACTGCCTTCCACCCCATGTTTCGCCTGATGTGGATGAGGTCTTTTGAAGAAACAATGGCCAAAAAGTCAGAGGTCAAGGCCCTGATGGAGAAGAAGGTGGAAGAGTTATTGTGGCGTACCGAACTCGAGAACGCCAACAGTACCAGCAGCAGCGAGGGAGAGGACATGGAAGAGAAGGACTACTACTCAAGCATCTGTGATGCTGATGATTACACTGAACTAACTCAAGGTCAACGTCATCAAAGATCAATCTAGAGTAAAGCTGCTCTCATTGTAAATAAGTGGCTGCAGGCGAAATCGACAGACAGCCTGTCAGACCTATCTTTTAACAATGAGAAGGTGCTCATTGATCTCTTTAAAAGGTACAATACTGCAATGCCTTCTAGCGCTGCGGTGGAGCGATTGTTCTCCCTTGGCAAAGATATCTCCAGAGCCAAGATGAATTCTCTGTCAGTTGAAAACTTTAATATGCTCAATTTTGCTCATGTTAATGAAGGGGAACATACAAATGCTGCAGAAAGCCAGAACCTAGTATTTATAATTTTATATTGATAAATTGTAAACTAATTCTTTGATTTCATTTCAAATCCTTTATTAACCTTTATCTTCGGCTTTTTACATACATTATAGAATCTATAACATTAGAGCATAAATTAGAAAATAAAATTTTATTATAAAAAAGCGGAACATTGAGAAGCAAAGGGAAAAAAATTAAATTTATTTAATATTTAATAAGATATCTAAAGTTTTACAAGTTATATAAGAAAGTAGCAAGATTCCCATATTTTCTTGGTACGTGTCTGTAAAAAAACTGAAAATTTTATATTATAATCCATAAAATAGGTGAAAAGAAGATGTAATAAATTTATTTTTAACATTTTCTTAAAAACCAAAGTCGTGTTTTTTTTTTTTAACATTTTATTTATAAAATGAAATACATAAAAATTTGGATTTATCGATTTATCGGTTATCGCCTTATCGGCGATATTTTTATCACGAGTTATCGGATATCGGTTATCGATGATAAGGTTTTCGTTATCGATTTATCGGTTATCGCGATAACATTTTTCGTTATCGTGCCCACCTATAATAATAATAATAATAATAATAATAATAATAATAATAATAATAATAATAATAATAATAATAATAATAATAATAATAATAATAATAATAATAATAATAATAATAATAATAATAATAATAATAATAATAATAATAATAATAATAATAATAATAATAATAATAATAATAATAATAATAATAATAATAATAATAATAGAATTACGATATAAAAAATTCATTTGGTATCCAATTTAAAAAATAATAATTTAAAAGGAAATTAAAATTTAAAAGAATTTTTAATTTTGTGTAATTACTTTACATTATAGTGAAGATTAAAATATTAATAACATTTTAAAAATCAAAATTAAAATTGGTTTATATATATATATATATATATATATATATATATATATATATATATATATATATATATATATATATATATATATATATATATATATATATATATATATATATATATATATATATATATATATATATATATATATTGTAGGACGAACCAACTAAATTCATAGCATTAGTTAATACTTTTTAAAATGAATAAATTGTCTTTCTGAAAGAGTTAAAAAAAAGTTGAAGGTTTCGTGATCAAAATTTAAGGAATTAAATATTCGCAAAAGTTCTGAAATTGTGACGAGGAAAATTACTGCTAAAGGTCACGAAATTCCAGTTACGTAAAAGGATTTGGAATTGTTTAACTACAAACAAGTTTAATTTTCCCCAGTATCGGGTAAGAGTATTTTTAAAGTTTATTTGTGAAAGATTTAGTCATTTCTGTTATTTGTGAAAGATTTAGTCATTTCTGTTATTTGTGGAAGATTCACTCATTTATTAAAAGAATGATTTTAGGTAGCATTTTTGGAGTAGAAACTTAAAAGTATATTTCAGTGCTTGTGTTCAAAATTGAAAACAAATTTAATAGTAGAATTTAAATTCACGTATAGGTAACATTTTGAAGTAAAAACTTAAAAGGATATTTTTGTGCATCGTGTTTAAATTTAAAACAAATTGAATGGTAGAATTCAAATTTACGCATAGGAAATATTTAGCAGTTTGACGATGTAGGATTGTCTTGAGATTTTGAAATAGGGTATTTTCTTAGAGTGAATTATGGGAATATTTAAACGATATATATAGGATATGTCAAAAAAACGGACATTGAAATTTTCCATGCATTTAAGGAAATTCGTGTATGAAAATTGGGTGAAAGGTGACAGATGTAATTAACGGGGCAATCTGTGTTTAAATTTAGGTAGATTAACGAACGGAATATTTTATTGAAAGATATATATATGTATGTATATGTATAGTATGTATATATATATATATATATATATATATATATATATATATATATATATATATATATATATATATATATATATATATATATATATGTGTAAATATATATATATATATATATATATATATAGGGCATATTTTTTGTAGGGTATATATATTTTTGACTTTGTTTTTCCTATGAGTGGGAAGGAAATGGATAAGACTGGTAAGTCAATTCCCGAAGGGATTGAAGATCCCAAGGAAGATCAAAGTGCAGTAGGGCTTTTAGAAAAATTTCAAGATGTTATAGCTAGGGAAGAAAATCTGGATGTGAGAAAATTGTTGTTAATAATGAAAGGAGTGGTTCAGGTTTTAGAAGCCAGAGCAGGAGGTGAAGGAGAACCAAAGAAAGACGTAGTAGAAGTTGCTGTTGTAGATAGTCGTAGAGAGGCTGCCATAGCAGAACAGAAAAATCGGGTTAAAATAGAAGAACAGGCTTATCAAAAATGGAAATTACAACAAGAACAGAGTATTCGGAAGAAGGGAGTGCTGAAAAAGAAGGCAAAGTATTATACTGATGAGGAGAGTGGCTATGATAGGGAAATGAGTGACCCATTTGAGGACGAAACCGACTCTGACAAAACTAAAGGTAAAAAGAAAACTAAGAAGAGGAGAAACAGGAAAAGGAGGACAGACAGGAAGTATACAGTAGAAAATAGTTCAACAGAAGAACAAGAATCAGAAGCCGAAAGTGAGCCAGACAAGGGAGGAAAAAAGTGGTTGAAGAAACTTGTAGAACTAGAGGAATCAGGAGTGGAACATCAGAAAGCAGTCAGCAGGATTTTTATTATATTAGCAGGAGAAATGATAGAAGTTATGAAATCATTTAGTAGGGCTAATGTAAAGGCGGTAAAACCCCTAAAGTATGGTAAAGAAAAAGTACAGAAATTTGATGCCTTTCTAGAAGATTTCGAAAGGTATGCAAAGGAACAATTAGGAAAGGATAAGAACCGTTGGGTAGTAGAGCTAAGAAATTTTTTGGAGGGCCCAGTTTTGAGAACTTATTATAGTATTTATAGGGCTAAAATAAATTATAGTACCATTATAGCCAGGTTAAAGAGTTGGTGCAAGGAAGAAAAAGAGAGCGAACAAATAGATCTGCAGAAGGAGTTCTGGAGAATGGAGATGAGGAAACATGAAAAGTTAGCAGAATTTGCACTCAGGGTGCAAACCACATATGAAGCAGCTACCAAAGAAGAGGATAGGGACAAGCAAGTGTTAAAAAAACAATTTTTGAATTGCTTGCCAAAAGGAATAGCTAGGAGATTCAAAATAAGAATGGGAGGTGAAAAAGAAAGTGCTAAGGTCCGCTGGAAGGACATATTGAACTGGGCACAGGATGAGGATAAACTGAATGATCATGAGGAGGAGTCGAGGGACGAGGCAATCCCAATATGGGCAACCCTACAAAATGAGGGAGATGAAAGGAAAACGTATGCAGATAAGGTGCGATATGGAAAACCAGTGGTGTACCAGCGAGATTCAGGTACAAGAAGAACAAATAGAGGAACATATGAAAATGAGAGGCCAAAGTGTTATTGCTGTAACAAAATAGGACATATGAAACGAGATTGTTGGAGGTTTAGAGGATGGTGCTTAAGATGCGGTAGTAATGAGCATCAGACAAGGGAGTGTGGTCCTCGAAACAACTACAGACAGCAGGAGAGACAGGACACAAGTAGACAAGAGCAGGAGGAAGGAAGACCCTTTGAAAGGAGATGTTTCTTGTGTGAGGAAACAGGTCACTGGAGAGACACTTGTCCCTTAAGAGGAGAGATAGAGGAATTGAAAAAGAAGAGGAATACACAACGAGTTTCGGGAAACGAATCCGCTCCGTCCATACTGCCGGGAACAAGTCGGAGCGATCCACAGAAGCCATAATGAGTTTGTCAGGAGCCAGCCCGGTCAATCAAGGTTGTGTGGTGTTGGACCCGGAAGCCAAAGAATTTGTAAGTGAACAGGCTGAAGATACTACAACCGAGTTACCACAAAGGATACCTAAGATAAGGGATAAAGGGTTGAGCATAACAAACACAACGACAGGAGTGTACCACGCAGAAGGAAGAAGCCAAGATCAAGGTAGGCAAGGTCTTAATATAACACCATTGCTGAGATTTATGATAAAATTGAATAATATTAATATGAATGCTATAATAGATAGTGGTGCTCAATATTGCCTGATTGAAGAAGCACAAATTAGGAGGATTACCAACCCTAAATTAACAAAAAGGACGATGAAGTTAAGAGGTGTGGGAGACCCAAACTTATATGTGGAGTCTCAACAAACGGCTACATTACAGGTAACCATTAATGATATTGATTATGGCCTATCAGATTTTGTTGTAGTAAGTAGATTGAAAGAAGGAACGATACTGGGCATGCCATTTTTGGTACAAAACAAAATTGAAGTAGATGTAAAAAGTGGATCTTTTATACGTCATGGGGAATATGATATGAAGGAACAAGTATATTTAACAGGAAGATCTGAAGATTGTGTGAGGGTAGTTACGGCAATACCCGTATATAACACAGGGGAAATAACAATTACTGCAAATGAGTGGACTCCGATAAAGGCCAAATGGGATTCCCAAGAAATTAAACCTAGAAATGGAAATCGTTATGACATGCAACCTGAAGAATTATTAGTTGAAGAAAGGGACCATACCCGAAGAGGATATAATAAAAGGTTTAAATTAATGCCAGGACTGGTGCAATGGAAAGACAAGGAAGGAACTATACTGATAAAAAAACTGATACCAGGAAAATTAAAACTGGGAAGAGGTGAAAGAATAGGAATGGCTAATCTAGTGGTAGATGAAGACAACCTGAGACGATACCAAGGTAATGAGTGTACAGTGAACACAACGATACGGGAAATAGGGAAACAAGGAGCCATTGAAGAAGAATGGACGAAGGAAAAACTACAGAAGGAAATAAATTTTATGGAAGAACTAACTAAAGAACAACGGGAGAACGTCACGGATGTTTTATACAAATGGAAAAATGCATTTAGTAAAGGAGATTCAGACATCAGTGAGACATCCATGACCCCATACAGGATAAGGTTGCATGATTATACCCCTATTTACCAGCGGGCAAGGAGGTTCGATCAGAAGACTAATGATGAAATCGAAAACCAAGTAAAGGAGTTATGCTTAAAAGACATCGTAGAACCTTGTGCTGCAGAATGGAGTTCGCCGGTGGTGCCAGTTAGGAAAAAGGACGGAACACTTCGTCTGTGTATTGACTATCGACGCTTAAACCAAGTAACCGAGGCAGATAGGTTCCCAATGGCCAGCATAAATGAAACCGTCTTTGCATGTCAGGGGGTACAATACTTTACCAGCCTGGACTTAGTAAAAGGGTATTATCAGATGCAGTTAGAGGAAGAAAGTAAGGATTTTACAGCATTTTCAACAGTCAGCGGTCAATACCGGTTTAAAAGGCTGAGTTTTGGGCTAAAGAACGGACCTGCAGCATTCCAGAGGGAGATGCAGCGGATCCTAACAGGTTTTAGTCGAGACAAGGTAGTGGTTTACGTCGATGATGTCTTATTAATATCAAAAAGAATTTAGAGAACATTTAGGATTGATTGAACAGGTCCTACAGCGCTTCTGCGAAAC
>JABUQX010051311.1:5000-17500 GCA_015478945.1 Trachelipus rathkii
TCTTTCTATCTCACCGACTTTTTATATTTGCTGAACGTCTTTACAAACCCACATCAAATCCTCCACACGATTTATACTGATGTGCGCAAAGTACACTATCATTATACAGCAACTCACACAGAACAACGCCTTACATTCGCTTTCGCAAACATCACAACACCCTCATCATCATGCATCCTGATACTAGGTGTAGCCCTGTCTACCCTCTGCAAATACACCCAAAATAATTCAAATAAAACACATTCAAGCATTCATCCTCCATTTCCCTTAACATCTCCTCACATTCGATGTCCAGTGCTCTATAGCTCTTTCTAATTTCAAAACCACCGAGACTTCCTGACTCAATTCGAGCCCAGCATACGTCCCTCTTCACATCCAACACTTACCACACTCTGACACCACCTACAAATGTTCTTAAAACTCACAATTAAGGGCACTATTTCACTTGTAGGAACGGGCATTTGTGACCCGTTCCCTCTCGTGGCTCAACCTGCCTGTCCCATTTTTCACTTCGGGTTTATACCGTGTTGAGCCATAATTCGGTGTCCTGTAACCTGGTGTTAGTTGATGTGTATCCACACTAAGAGGAATTACATTCCTACTTTCTTTGCATACTGTAAACTGATACACAACATAACTTTCTGTAAATCGCCTTCCCGAACTCACTATTGACCACGCGGTACCTAAAACATATCGAGGACACTTCGTCTCCTCGGCTGTCCTTATACGTAACTTCCTTAACATTTACTCCTCTTCTGCTGCATCCTGTCAACACTGCTTGGCCTCTTACACCATAATGTTTAATTTTCGTTCCTCTCCGTCAGAAAACATCTGTCAAATTTAATGTTAAAAGAACAATACCAGTTCTTCCTTGCCTTTCCATGTTAATGCGAAACTCTTCCTATTTGGAAGTTACAACACATGTTCGTTTATAGTTCTTTCCTAATACCTTTTCTATTTTTAATTGAGCGTACCCATTATTAACTAAGGTCTTTTTGTCCTATTCTTATTACCTCCTTTGTTATCAATTTAACAAAAAACAAACAAAAAACAATAAAAACACATTAAAAAACAAAAAAATCTTTCGCAAACGACCAGACTACGGACTGTTACATATTCCTCTCACCTGTGGACAGCCCTCATACCACCAATCTAAACTTAGAACACCCCGACTCACTCTTGCGCAACCCAATCCTGGCTATAAACACCAGACGTACACATACTCATCGGCCCAGCTAGCACTTACATGAACGCGCATTCACAACATCCCCCTCCCCCCCTCACACCCTGAACATCTGCCCCTATACTCCTCGTCTCTCTCACAGCAACCTTTTATTTTCAAGCCTTCGGTAATTCCTTTAACTCATCTCTGCTGCTCTGGCGCCTATCCCATCCCGCAGCAGCACATCTCCCCCTCTCACTTTATATAACAAAACACTTACAGCCGCGCGACCATCAAAGTTCGTGTACCAAGTTCACACTGAGACACCCATGGAAACCTATGAACTGCTTGAATGGTTTTTCTCTTGGAACTATTTCCGATCGCCTGTCTTTGCCGGTACCACTCACGTATCCAGAATATAGATCTAATACGTCAGGTACTTTCGCTCCAACAACGCCTCCAACTTAGCGCGTAAGCTCTCTCCCTGACTCTCCCCTTGACTCTCTCATCAACCAATCCCCCCATTCTTCTTCAAACTCTACAATATATGTTCAACCACATCAACTTCTCCATGCTCTCTTCTCCACTGACTCTATTAAGCAATTTACTTCTTTCTCTCACAGCCTTGCATTCACTCAACGCCCACTAAAAGTTCTACTTAACCTGGCGTCGATTCCACGCTGCTCTCTGTACATCAGCCTCACTCGCAGGCGACCAACACTATTCGCGGCCCCTTCCCCCTCCTTGCAGGCTGATGAATATTGTAAAAGTCTTTAACACTTCTCGTTCTCTGTATCTCTCCTGCCCCACATCAGGCTCCTGGAACTAACACAGATACTTTCTTCCGCGCAAAACCTAAACAATACTCTTACTTTAGAAGAACTTGACCTCCACAGCATACTTGTCAACCAATAAACGTAATAATAATAATAATAATCACATCAATCACGCTCAACATCAACTCAATAATACATTAATACACAATACATCCCATCCCTAATTGCGCCCCATATTTCCACATAATTCAATCAATCAATACCATACATAATAATGCATCTAATAATCCATTCTCCTCATCCTATATAATAATCAATACCAGAATCGAATACAACTAATCAATCTACACTCATATAACACATACCCTATAATATATCCAATCAACCTGAGTCAGACTTGTGCCTCATAATTAATTCCAAAACCAATAACTAATCAATACGCATCAATAATACACTAACATCAATAATAATCCATCACCAGATTAGCATAATGCAGATAATCCTACAATCAACTTCCAATACACTAATCAAAAATACATACACTCAAATAGTCATCACATCATCATATACTGCAATCAATAATCGCTCCCCCCACACTACAGTACTCTCCAACAATAGCTAACCCACATGACACTTAACTACCTATCTAACACCTCTCACGTCTATAACTCAATAGATACATCAACTCACATATACTTTTAATACATCAATACAATCCCAATAAGATAATCCCATATATATAACATTGCTGCCACAATCATACATCACATCGACTCACTCTACATCCTCGCCCCTTGCCCCCCACACCAGCCCTCCTGCCTCTATCGACACCCTGTCGCGCTCTTCTCCTTCCTCCCCGCTCCCCCCTCTCCCCAATATAACTCAATAACATTAATACACTGCCCACATTCATTATAAATACATCCCCTACATCACACTAATCACATTCAACTCAACTCCTCAATTACACTCACGATCACATCTTAATTCACATATATCCCACTACATACCTAATACCACTCACACACTAATCCAATGAACATGATCATACATCCAATAACTCATCATCCAATATATCTAACACCTATATCCGCTTCACAACTCCGTTCAATCAGATAATACATCATCATAATACACCACTAATCAACAATAACTCACTCACACACATACACATATAATCAATTAATCCACACTACATAATTCGCCATACTAACTACATCGACTTGATCCTCTCCGCGCAATCCTATAATCAATACCATCAACTAAACTCACCATCACATATATATCAACGAGATCACATAATCAATCAGATCCAATTACATCTACCATCCTATAATAATCACATCGGCTAATACACACCTACAACCTCACATACTAATATAACCTATACATCAATAATTAAGTACATACACTCCAATTAATTGACATTACATCACACTAAATAATATCAGATACATCCAGAATCAACACAATCCACATCGACAACTCTCTCAACTACATCAAAAACTAAACTACCATTACACTCACATACCTATCACATCCAATCAATCAATCACGATCAACTAACTTACTCTATGAATCTAAATCCAATGACTGTCCTACCCATCAGCTATAACACTCACATCACCCCCAGAATCACATCACACTCTACATAACAATAACTCAATCCTATCCAACTACATACTATACATAATAATCATCCAATAACACTCTCCACATCACATCCAAATAACAATACCAGCTAATCTCACACTGAATTCATACAACAACTCCACCACCTCACCATAATCCATCTCCCACATACTTACACTCACATCACCCATACATAACCTTCACTATATATCCAGCCTCAATCCATACATCTCTATAATCAGGTGACTACACATCACATTCTACACTACCGACTATTGCATACTCGCGAACTTGCACACCCCTATAATGCCTAATAAGCTAATACATTATAACCGTAATAAGATCGCACACCTCACACCTCATGCACTACATGCAATATATAACTACAATCATTACCACACTCACCATTCACCTCACCATACTACCATAACTCTCATCATTACACTCACCCACTAATCATAACTACTCATCTAAATGCTCACATAAGCATATAACCATCACCATCAGATCAATACACTACTCCTAATCTACTTAAATCAACATAAATAATAATCAAGTACATACACAACTCAATACTCCAATACACCTAGAATACTCACTACACTAAGTACATTCATTCCTCGATCACATCCTCTCACCTCCTCAGATTCAATCTTATACAACTATCTACATTACATACCCGTCATACCTCCCGTCACATAAATTAACCAATCATCATCACTCAATCGCACCACCAAGTTACATACCATCAACTACGGACACCCTCTCCATACATACGATCAACCACTTCATCAATACCAGTTAAATAACTTGCCCCTACTACATAATCACATTAATCAATAATAATAATAGGTCAATAATTATAACTAATAATAAGTTGAAATACATAACTACAGTCACTAATCCGACATCCCCTGCTCTCACATACATGACATCACAATCAATAACTTAAGTCAATAACAATAAGACAAGTCATTAACACATAACTTTACCATTGTCTAAGTAAAGATGGTACACGCAATCAATGTACAGTCAATTACACTACATCCATAATTCCACCATTCCCACCACACTAAATTAATACTAATCCAATAATCCAATAATACTAACTCACTTACTACTAATAATAATTAAATAATAACTACTATCACATATCCAAAAACCATAACACATCAATACATCAATTAACTCACACTCACATAACTATCAATAATCAATAACATAATCAATCAACAACATCAGTCCATAATAGATAATAATCATGATAATAATAAAAAATAATCAATACATAATAATAATAATAATAATTAATAATAATAATACAATAATAATAAATAATAATAATCAATAATAATAGTACGCACCAAATAATTATTTAATGCCCAATGTTACCCAATAATAATAATCATACTAATAATCATAATAATAATTATTATCAATTACTCAATACATCTACAATAATAGGAATGTAGGCGATCGCAAATGAATAATAGATATAGAGAGAGGTGAATAATACTCATCCACACTCGACATTCAATCACACCCAGATAATACGCTCACTCATACTCAATAATGTATAATTTCAATAATATACATTCATACCTCTAACACTACACCACACCGAATCACATCAATTTACGACTATAATAATACACTCACGCACTAAATAACTAATTAATGCACATAAGAATCATAATACATCACTCAATCACACACACCTCAATCAATAATATACACTCACCATTCTAATAACTTCACTACTCCGCATACTCACACTTCAATAATATAACAATAATAATAACAATAATAATAATAATAATAATAATAATACATACATCAATAATCAATACATAACTTAATAATACGATAATGAGAACATATATCATACAGTTTACATTGCTAATAGCAACAGTCATATAGCAACAGATATGGATATAATACTACACTAATAATAATCCAATTATATATCCGGCCCGCGCCGTCGGTCAATAATCAATAATATCTACAATATGGCTAATATCAATCAATATAATACATTCTTAACATCACTCATCAGCACACTCCACAGATGAATCCGCATCCAACTCAAATATTCACCTTACATACATAAATCCCTCTTCCTCTTCCCATAATAGCCTCAATAAATCGACAGAATCACTCAACCTCACACTCGAGACATACACCCCAATACATACCACAATCATTGATCTGACTGCATGTAATAATTTCATCAATCCTAATAATTAGCAGCTCATAATACAACGATAATTCATCCAAGTAAATAGCATCCCGCACCGTTGCACATCTTTTATCTACGATATACACACAAACATCAATTTCTTTCTCTTCCTCTTCCTTCCTTCCCTTGATCTAACATTACCGCTTATTCAACTGGATTTCCCATTATTTTTACTATTTTATATATATAATACTATTAGTATCAAGTATAGTAGACTACTATATACTATGAAGTTACTGATAAGTATATATATATCTGATTTACTAGTATAATGTATATTAACCTATTTATATATTATACGCTTAAATATTATCAATATTTCAATAATTTTGGCGTATAGTATACTACTGAAATATTACTGGTATATATAAGTATACATACATATATATATATTATAGTACTACGTATATATATATATACTAGATTATACTATATTAGTTAGTACTAGATACTACTATATACCGATTAGTATAACTTATAATATACTAGTATACTCATTAATATTAATATACTTCAAGCTATATAGTATGATAAATATACTATAGTACGCTATAGAATAGTTATATAGTTATAGTATATATATAAATACTACTATTACTACTAAATATGTAGCTAAAGCGTGTATCATATTACATTCATATTAAAGTGGGTAGCTTAAATATATGTTATAGTAGACGACTACACAGAACACTATATTACCTTAGTATCATATTGATACTTATACTATATATAATACATAATATATATATATACTATTCATAGATATACCATATCGTGTATTTATCTCTATAAATATGGACTAATATATATATATATATATAATCTATATATATACTATATAATATATATATATATTATATATATATATAGTATATATTAATATATAAATATATATATTTATATATATATATATATAATATTATATATATATAATATAATATATTATATATATTTATTAATATTATAATATAGTATAATATATTATATATATACATACATATATATAGTATATATATACGGAAATATATTTATATAATAATATATATAATATATATAGGTATATATATATATATACGTAGTACCTGACTATTTATATAGTATATCATGACTTATATACTCACCTATTAATACTATAATATATCCTGTTATTAGGCTTAGATATAAATTATATTAATAATTAAGTCAACTACATATATATATATTATTATTAATTATTACTGTGTTCCACTGTTCTTATACTATATACATATATGATATATATATATAATCTCACCTATATATAGTTATATATATATATAATATACACTAAACGTTAGCTATATACTATGATTACTATATATATAAAGTATTACTTACTATATAGTATATACCTATAATATGATATATAATATACTTATATATTATATATATAATATATATTATATATATATATACTATATATATTATATAAATATTATATAATATATATATATATATCATGGCGTTTGGGGTAGCAGAGTAGGCAACGCCTGCTTGCCTTAGTGAACCCAAAAATATTAAAAAAAGTCAGCATAGTATATATATATATATAATATATATATAATATTATATATTTATATATATATATATATATATATATAAGTATTATATAATTATTATATATATATATATATATATATATAGCAGTTTCGTATTATGATGCTGTGTATAATTAGTGGATCCATTTCAATATCTGCGATTGATTTCCACTGTTAGCTCGGCACAGTGCTGACCACGCATTAAGGCTGCCGACTCTTTAAAATTCTCATCAGCATCTCCCTATTCTATACTAATAATCTAAGTTATTTTACTAGTGACATTGATAGGATCGAGATTGTCATGATTGCGCTCTCACTGATGTTCTATCATATAACTATGAATCAAGTTCCCAACTGCTTTACCTGACTGTGAGCAAGGTGATCTTAAGTTTCTCGTTAACGTTTGCCGACGCAACCGTCATCGATTCATCAGCATGTGCATTTTATGACTTAAACGAAGTTATCAATATTTAATCAATTCTATCTACAGCCGTTGGCGATATAGCAAGATATATGAATAATTTAATATTATTAATACATTTAATAGATTGAAATCTAATGGCGCTAACTCAATATATTTCACAATGATTCGCTGAACTGTGACGTCTCTTTATAACGAGTTATATTATTAATTCGTCATTCTAATCATATAGTATCATTGACTAATCTCGGTTGTACTGCACTAGCTTTAGTGCGTTCATACTACGCTTGAGTCAGGGACTCCTCTAGGCAAGTAGCTAATTTCTCGGCAGACCTGTAGTTTTATTTTCATGGCTATTAATGAGAATGTTCTGCGTGGAGTTATAGTATATAAAAATAACTGTTCATAGTTAGTTTATTTAAATATTAATTCCGATTACTTATTTTGTCGCTTTTATCAGTAAAGATTGAGCCATCGTGTAGTGTTTTAACAACATACCACCGGGGATATTAAATTTCGTATTCGATTTCTAAGTTCTTCATGTAAAACTCTCATTTTGATTTTTCAACTGCTGAGTGTTCCGAAGGCCTGATTATACTACTATATATATAATATATAGCTATATATATAATATATATATATACTAGATATATATATATACTCATAACATATTATATATATATATCTCATATATATATCTTATATAATATATTTATATATATTTATATATATAGTTTAATATATATATATATATATATTATATTATAATATTATATATTATATATACATATATCATATATATATACTATAAATATGATATAATATATATTATATAGTATATATATATATATATATTATTATATATTTAATTATACTATATATATATTATATTGATTTTGCCACTCAAGAATTTTTGACCACGAGCCGGCAACTGAACTGTATAATATATTACTATATATAATATATATATAAATATATATATATATATATGATATATATATATATATATATATATATAGTATATAAATAATTATATATTATCATTGCTTATGGTATTTGGTTCCTAGAGGGACCGATAGCCTACTAGGCGGAATGCAGAGGAAGACAGAGCAAATTAAAAACAACATTAGTTTTATTTATTATGCAAACACATGCAAAATTTCGTTGTATCGTTTACGGGCGTCATACATAGCATTCCGTTTTTCTTTTAAGCATTAGCTTATTTTACTTTTTTATTCTTTTAGCTTTTTTTTTTCTTGAGATGACAATATTCTTATTACACTCTCCTTCTCCCAAATATCTGTATACCTAATTTTATAAGCCATATATTGTATTTCGTTCTACGTTTCAATCATTAACTTTCTTTAGTTTTCCTTTAAACTGAAACATTTTAACTGAGACATATTTTCTTTCCAACTTAAACTGTAACTTTAACAATTTTTTTTATTTTCCTTTTGAATACTAATTAAATTTTTCTTTCAAAGTTTAGTTTTTAGGAATAAAAAAATTTCATTATTAAATTACTAAAAGTCGTTTCTTTATACACTCGAACTATCTACCTATAACTCTCCAATTGATGTTATATAAATGACTTTACCACATAATTCTTATGAAATAATTCCTCTTATAAATAAGTGAATATATAATATAATTATAAGCACTAGGAGAGTCCTCCCCTTCAACCTACACCCCAGCTCATTAGGCCTGAATATGGCACATCGACTCTCAATCCTACCTTCCTATGATCATTTGAATTACTGCTTCATGTCATATATGTAGCAGTATTTACTGTTATACAAGCTCACATGTTGTATAAACAAAGCCCACAAAAATATTTACTTTAACTATGAGTAAATGCTGACATTAACAAAGTTCTCAACATTACCCAACAAAACTTAGCCTAACCATAATTTTTTCTTCTTTCTCCATCTCAACTTAATAGCGTGGCCGATGTCATGGTAATATCTCGACAATAACTACGAAAAATTTACTAACAAAACTTGTATAACCTAACAGATCTAAACCTACAGAACTATTGAATAAATGATAACATTAAAAAAGTATCCTATCTATTAAAGACACGGTACGCATATCCCTATGAAAAACAACAAACAAGTACATGTATGCACTACCGAATAGTAATGTATCATAAACAGGACGTTATTTCTAGGTAGTCATGCATTGTCTTTCGCTCTTTGTTCAAACATTAACTTTATTTTGTTTTCCTTTAAGCTGAAACATTTATATTTTCTTTTCCAAACTGTAACTTTAATAAATTTTATATTTTAATTTTGAACATATGTGTACCGTGTAGTTCAATAGGTTAAGATCTATTAGACTATGTTAAAATATTGTAGGTTTTGTTAGTTATTACTATATTAACAACTATTGATATGATTAAAAGTATGGTTAGGTTAAGCTCTGTTTGGCAATGTTAGATTAGGTTTGAAACTTTGTTATTGTTAGCATTTATTCATAGTTCAAATGTTAGTATCTTTGATAAGTTAAACACTTTTTGATGTTAGCATTTATTCATAACAATTTAGTTGTGTACTAGATATTTGTAACCGGTTAAAGGTGTCTAGATAGCGCTCGGCCTGCGAGACTGGCGCTCGCGCAAGCTGCACGAGAGGTCCTGACACCTTATAGGCTATAGATGCTTATTGATATAAGGTACACATGCTAAAACTTAGTTAAAAACTTGGTTTATGTTAGCAGCTCAATCGTATGGACCTCTCCAGTAAGGTATAACGGACCGTAAGGTGGTGAGAGCGTTAAATCTTCATGTTAAGTTGCTTAAGGTTCGTAGCCTGAAATATATTCTTACGTATATTAACAGCTGTAGTATATATATATAGGCGAGAAGTTATGGTTAGGGTTAAATTTTTTACAGTATGTACAGTCTGATTCTAGCCGTCGTTACGGTAAGTTATAAAAATTGATAGATAACGCTAGCCCTTTGACAATGTAGCGTCGTTTCTTTCCATGGACTTTTGAGTATGTTAGGTTCATGTAAAAGCATTTTGTGTATATATGCTTATGTAAACAAGCATACTAATAAGTTAAAACATTTAGTAAATGACCATACAGATTGATACGCGAGCTTTCTATTACAATAGTATGTTTAAGATTTAGCAATGATCGTATAGGGATATGATAACTTTTATTGGTGTTTGTTAGATATTACCTATGTTAATTTAATTAACCATTCGATATGTTTTCGATATGTTATCAAAATATTATAAAGAAATCAAAGATTTACGGCGAGTCTTTTTGTTGGGGCAATACTAAAGTTAATACCGTTATACAAAACACCGTAATCGGGGACCTTTATCGTAATCGTAGTCCATAACATCGCAATTTCTCTGTCACGTTTGTACAAAGCAGACATAGTTATCTTGGTTATGACTGTGATATTAGATAAGTGCTATACACAGTTGATTGGCTCATCGGCCCGAACCAGATTACTGCAAAGTGTCGTGCCCAACACCTCCTTGTATGTCATCTGTTCAGTAATCGTGTAATTCGCTAGTCTCAGAACTATGTCGTTATAAATAATTACAGTGCTATACACATAGTAATTACAAGATATATAAGTGCTATAGCGTGTGCTGTCTCTTGCGTCTTAATATGTGCTGGATTACAGATACGCTAATGCACTATATTAGACTCAATGGTCGACCGCTCTTTTGTTCTATCGTCACTCAATCGCAAGTCCTGCGATAAGTGATAAACCACAAGTATGGTTAGGATAATTCCTGAGCGATAGGAATGAATGACGATCAGGGTTTAATGTATCGTGCTTGACAATGTTAGGGCAGACGATCTTTTGTGTATAGGTTATCTGCGCGGTTGTATTCTATGTCTGGCTGTATCATGATGAGTTTTACACTGACGGTCTCTTAACTGATCGCAACTAACTGCAGCGCATATGTGTTCACAATGTAGTCCGACTTTGTATTGTCAAATTTCTTTTATGTAAATTAATTTTTTTTGTTAGATAATACTGTTTTAGATGTTATGTTTGAATAATATGTGAGTTTGTAATAAAGTAATTACTGCCACATATATGAAATAAATCAGTAAATCAATAAATCACTGAGTGGGAGAGAGGGGAGGGGGGGGATGATTTACGTTACTACTTTGCTATTTTATGGTCAATAAAACACAGCTGTTTAATTAAAAAAATTAAAAATTTGGCAGAAAACTTTAAATTTTTTAAAAACTTTTAATAATGAAACAAATTTAACAATTCTTTTTTAATTTTTAATAAAATTCAAAACTTAAAACATTATTATTTAGATAACGTTAAAAAAAAAGCATAAAATTTATTAAAGTTATAGCTTAGAGAGAAAATCAAATAAATATTTCATCTTAAGAGAAAAAGAAATTACGTTAATATTTAACCCTTTGATGTCGAGCGAATGATTTCGCTTATAAGTAATTTTTTTTGTTTTTAATATCTTCATTAGCCCTCCAATAAGGTTGTTTTTTTTTTTGATGCCCTATGCCCAAAAATAGGGTGATGCCATTCGGCATCTCTTGGAGTTAAGATCGTAGCAAATAAACTGCAATTCCTTTTTATTTATATGTTTGCGTATATAGTTGTATATTACGTTATATACCTATATATATTCAAGTATATACACTGCATTAATTTTTTTATTGTAACACAGTAGTACTGCAAGTTCTATATATGCATGCGTATATAAAT
>JABUQX010051311.1:22500-40000 GCA_015478945.1 Trachelipus rathkii
TGCTTGTAACTTTGATTTGATAATGTGAGGATGTAGATGATAGTGAGTGTGGTATATATAAGGATACATTACGAAATTAACAAATCTGCACAATATTAACTAAGCTAATGAAGTGAGTGATTTAGTGTGAGCACACCTCCAGTGTTGTGAGGGTTTGATGGTATGCAAGTGAGAAGGTAATAATATAGTATTTTGGGATGAGGTTATTAGTTAAGTCAGATAGATAATGGGTATTAATTAAGAGTTGAGAAAGTTGATAGAATAGTAAATCTGCATATATTAGGTATATATGTAAATTACAGTGGCAATAATTGATCTAAATGAATCACGTGAGGAAAGCTAGAGTAATGGGATTGATGGATTTGTGAGAATGAGTATTGTGTAATAAAAGAGCGGATTTATATGGAGGGTATAGTTCCAAGGGATATTGGAGTGAGGAGACACTATATATATCATGTAGTTATATAATAGTTTACCCTCATTATATTATTATAAGGGTTTATAAGGAGAATAAGTGAGGAACTGTAGAAATTTAATATATAGTGAGAATAAGTTTATTGGAGTGTTGTAGGTAATAGGTAATTATCTGGTATATAATATATTTTTTGTGTCGAAAGAGTGTACGTATATCGAATAAAACGTGCAGCCTGAGTGAATATATATATAGTAGAAGGGAAAAGATGGGGAGGAGAGAGGCAATGTATATTATAGAGGATGTGTGAATTCTAAATCTTTACATTGAAACATAATGATGAATTGAGAAAATGTAAGAGAAGAAGAATAAATTGTATTAAGGTTTTTATGGATTTGCGATATAATGGCGTTATATAATATATATATATATATATATAATTATATTATAGAGTTAATAGGTGAAGCTTATATAATATGGCAGGTCAATTAGCACCCTTAACATTGTAATAGATCTTACCTAATGTAGAGGGTCCATCTCAGCTACTTTACCCATGAAGCTCATCATTAGGCTCGATGATTTATTTTCTATGTACTGTCACGTGAGATACGAGTTCTTTACTTCTCAACTTAAATTAATAGCTACATAGAGGTAAGGCTATATGAGTAAGGTCTATATGGGCTTTATACTTTTCGACCTTATGTCATGTTCATTATATATCTTACTATGGACTTATATCTTTTTACGACATGTAAATACTCGCAACTCACCTACTCTCACATCTATAGGTAGTAAAAAATATAGAAGGTAATGAGATGATAATGAGAAGTAAGAATAGATATATATATATATATTATATATACATACATTATATATATATATATATATATAATATATATAATATATATATATATTAATATATATATATTAATAATTATATATAATATATATTATATATATATTAAATATTTATAATACTTAATTATATATATATATCATATATAATTATTAATATATATACATTATTTATATCATATTATTAATATTATTATAGTATATATATTATATTATATTAATCATATATATATATTATATATATATTATATATATCTATATATATATATATATATATATAACTATATATTACATATATATATATATATATATTATAACTATTATAAATTATAGAGCTCCCACCTGTGGCTTTTCAGAACTCACATCTAATATATCAATATTATGGCAAAAATACAGTGAGTACAGCGGATGATATTTTAAATTTCATCCACAGTATCTTCAAAACATAATCTTATGACCTATTAACGAGTGTCCGTTTTGCGCTCTACTTTATTTAGAATTATTTGATTCAAGTGATTGAATAGAAAATATTCCTTATAATATATATATACCTATATAATAACAAATCTCGTGCAGATTTTTTGAATATGTTTATCTCAAATAAATTTGTCTCAAAAAAATTCTATTGTCACAATTTATCGACACATAATGTGACGTCCATTTTATGGAAAATTGCGCTAGACTTTTTATTGTGTTCTTGATATTACACAATGTGCAGTCACCATTTTTTGTGATTGGAACAGGTGTATATAAGTTATACTATGATCCAAGATACTAATTATTTAATTTAAACATAAATGTTTATAGTATTATAATTTCACTAGTTAGGCAAGATAAATGTTTATAAATAATATAAATAATAATGAACTTAATTATTTATTTAAATTTAATTATACTTATATTATATAATACTCATTATGACAATAATAATATAATAATAATATTTACAAGTTTGATAACATTATAACTATCTACAATGACTTCTTAATACCTCGATTTACAAAATATTTAATATATTTAATAGTGTGGAGTGAGATAGTATTTAAATTTAGAATAAGTAGAGTATTTTCGTTTTAGTACTTTTGTGCTTACGAGAAGTTAGATATAACATGCTCGAAGTTTGCGTATTCGTTTATTTAGTCTCACATAATAACTTATTAAGCCCATAAATTAACGTATAGTAAATACTTAACCATTAACGTAAGAATTTGTCTCTTTCAAATCTACTGTTTATAAGGTTATGCCTCCTCAGAGCTGTCATGTGAAAAGTTCTAGGCTCACAATCGTATCATTACTGGAGAGATAAAAAAATGGTACTATGTACGTAGGTATTAGGCTACTGATTATTTGAATTGTAATGTAAATGTTTCTAGTTTATCAATTAAAACAGCTTATATTTAAAATAATCATTAATTTACTTCCAAATCGATAACATAATTGATCAATTACTATTTTTATACTAATATATTAAAATACGTGAGATATTATTTAGTGTAAATATTTTATTTTTAATTTTTGTTTTATATTCCACTCTCCTTTTTCTTTTTCATAACGATACTGATTTCAGATTGTTAATGTTAAACTGGATATTTTGTCACCTCGTATAGGGAACAGTCACTAATTCCGTTGTGATGAGTATATCTCTGCCTACATATCTCACAATCAACACTCTCATATGCATTCAAAAACTGTGTAGTAGCATTTACTTACAAGAGCTATCAATAAACACATTATCTAACAATAACTCCGATAATGAGTGGTCTATATTCTCAAATTTTCGCTATGTTTTCTACACCTACAAGCTACACCTAGTAATGTGATCATTACTCTCACTTAAATCGTAAGAACTTCACTACTCTACCTACCTAGCTCACTTACTACTACTTCATGCATAACTAGTACAAAATAACTCATTCATAGAGATCAATTAATCAATAATAATACAATAATCTATACACCTAATGAATAACTCAGTAATAGATATCACTATATACCTCCACTACGAGAATATATAGCTGGTATGACGTGTACACTAATAATATAATGTCAACATAAATCTCATCGGATATCATATAAAATTATTTAACTTAATGAGTAATCACTCTCAATATAGTTGGCGCAATCAGTTAAGGACTCCATAATTATAAATGCATAATTAAATTATTTAAACTACTCCACACAATATTCTTTATTTTATCCAAATAAATTCAATTAAATATATTTACACCATTAATACATCAATAATTATAAAAAATATTAAACTATTTTTTTCAATACGTCAAATATTATTGTTTCAACCCATGAAGTACTATAGTTACTGTATTGAGAAATAAAATTCTAGGTAACTCTCTCCGACCGGAACACATCTCAGTCAGCACAATATGTGCACAGGTACAGAGGAGAAGCGCTAACTATTCAATGTCTCCCTCTGTGCTAATATTCTGCTCTCAAGAGAAAGAGCCATTACATCCCCACTCCCAATGCGCGAAAAGCAAGGTTTCTCACTCTACAACGGGCTAATATTGACTAAAAAGTGTTCCATATCGACGTGTTACTTTATAACTAGTTTTACTACAAGCTACATTTAGTTTATACGCTTGATAGAAACATTTAATATATGAGAGAGGTTTACTGTGAATTCAAACGTGTAGTTGTATCCCTCTTAACCGAGATATAGCGATATGTCCCTATTAACTAACACTCCGCATTATAGGGTCAAAAATAGCCTGAGAATCATTCATGATAACAAGAGGCCTAATACTCTGCTCGTATTTCATTAGGTCTAGGTATCAACTGACGATCGTTAAATTAAAAAGCGGTATAGTATATATAATATATAGTATTATATAAGTATACTATGTTATGTGTTATGGACTCCATAAAATATGAACATCAACAACACTATTATTTTAATTAGTATGAAATTTAATCATTGAAATAATATTAAAAATTATATATAATTAGTATTTTAATTTTTTTGATAAAGTGAATCAAGGAAAAATATATAAATTGGCTTTAACGATCTCATATAAAACACACTTAATTAAAATTTATCTTATACAGTTATACGTTTCTATAATGTGAGATCTCAGTAAAATATAACTCTCACAACCTATTACAAACTAAACAAACAAATGTTTAAATATTGAACATAAAACAGTACTATAAATAAACAATTCCAATTAATATTTATTTGACGAGTTATTAGTAATGTTATTACGCTATCAAATAGATTTAGAAAATCTGGTTATATGCAAAAGAATAATTATAGAGTTATAAATTACTGTGCGTTCTATTAACATGTTCCAGCTCTGACCCTCACACTAAGAACAAAATATCTGAAGAATTCCAATGAATATATCCTAATATAATACTATTAAGAGAGTAGACACGGGCACAGCGGTGAGATAAGCACCTTAAAGGAATTACTGATGCATATTGTGAAATGGCCCCTCAGTAGTAAATTCGCATGTACAAACAACTCATAATTTCTCAAATTGAGATTGACCAATAATGCTCTCTCACCAAACATGTCAACGACCACACAACGCATAACCTTAATCAGATTTATGTGAGACAAGACTGCACCCCCACCAACTATTAGCTTACCTATACCTTAATGGTAATAATTACTAGTTCAATACCATCCCTTAACTTTGACGTGTCGCTCAAGATATAAGAGAAAAACGTGTTTATAGTTTTTTATCTTATAGTGTATCATATAGTATGTATATAGTTACTATACTCTTGTCACCAATACATAAGATGATTCATATATATTTGATTGATAATAACCTTGCCAATAATGTCACAATACATTCTGGAGGATAATATGAACTCAGTCTGAATTTTCCTCTGAACCTATATAATACTAGTTATTAACAGCTATAATTATAATAAGCTTTACTATTATTCGGTGTCGTACAGAAATTACTGTCAACTCACTCACGTGGTGATTAAAACTACACAACCCGTTACTAATGAGAATAGTAAACTTATCATACAGATTAGATAGTGTATAGTCTACTACCCACACATATTTCGTGAGAGGCTTTTACAGGCGTGCTATACGATTCGTGCGAAACTAAGACGGAACTGATACCACTGATATTCCGTTCCACGTTACTCTTAGAGACTAAACCTTTTCTACATATAGCACATATATGGCTTCACTGCCGCTTCAGTCCTAAGGCTTTATATACTCACTGTATCTCCTTGCTCTCCATGGATCCTCACTCATTGTTCTAAATCTACATATGATTCTCTCATCAATTCTCTTGAACTCCGTGAAGCCTTATATCATTGCTTACATAGGGAAATAAATAAGTGTCTTCTGGACATTGAATTCACTCCATCATTTACTATAAATGCACTTGTCTAGAAATACGCTCGTTTTATATATAATATTAAGACATCCATACTTTCTTCTCAGAATTTAGCCTATGGGTGGGAACTGTCATGGAGCTCGGTGGCTTGTACACTCCTTACGCTCATTATTGGAGTAATTAATATATTAATATTAAAATAATTATTAAAAATACATTATATTATCTACGTATAATTTTATTATTTTTAACAATGAGCAAAATTAAACCAAATACTAGCATCCTGCCGGAGATTGATGCAGTTAGTAAATGCTCACCCTACATGAGTCATAAGTATAAGTCTGGATTCAATAAAACCTCGTATACTATAACTTCAAAGGTGTGCGTACCATTACCAGATCTAGTAGTGAGGTGAGTATAACCGCTACCCTATATAGTGATACTAAGCTTATATCCGTGATTGAAGTTGATATATTCCAGAGGGATTCATAATACATGTAGCTAAAAATGGTAAAATTATCTAATATGTTTGAAAATACTTGGAGAACCCACTATATCGTGAGTACTCTATTGAGTGTACGTAAATATATGTATTTTTCTTTATGTGAGGTGTCTTTTGTTTTTCATCACCGTAGTTGATACCACTCATGAGTTAGACAGGGCCTTTTTCAAGGATGAGTATATACATTAAATAAATAGAATATGGGAAAAATTTCAAAGGCCCTAGAATCTAAAAGTCTCAAAGTAGGTACTAGAGATCGGCATTTAAGTATATGAGTAAGAAAGATTTGAATATATAATGCTCCGCTAAATGTAAAAGCATACATATTTAAGGATAGCTTGCTCAAAAGAGTTTATCACCATATTACTAAACAGATAAGTAGTGACTTTAAATGAATGGAAAGCCTCACCTAACAACGAGTACAAATCTTCTTATGGCCGGCTTGTTTTCATATTCCTCTATTACATCTACAGTATACTCGTTTATGAGACCTTGGTATCTAACGGTACCCCATATAAACGCTTACTTTTCGACAGTGATCACGGACGCAACTTGGTGAAGGACCAATTACCTTATCGAGCTCCTGCCGATTATAGTACCTATAAGAACAATAGAATAGTATGCTAATTCCTCATAGCTGGTTTATCACGTCACAGAGAATAGGTCTACAGGCAGTTGGTATAAAGAAAAGGTGGGTGACACTAGTGGAGTGTGAGCTCTTCTTTAGTCCCTTAGCACTGCTTCTATAGAGAGTTCTATCTCACAATAGTCCAAACTATTAAAATGCGTTAGAGCCACTAGCGAGATGATAAACACTGAGATAAATGATATTTGATTGGAAGACGAATCTAGTGACTCAAAAAGCAAGCGATCGAATAATAGATGGCTCTTGTAATAAGTAATACATGATATATAGAAAGACATAGATAAGAAGAAGAAAACCCCAGACTATATATTCTATAGTACTCAAATCTATAAAGCTCGAGAGACTTGCCCAAGTGTTCTTTTAGCATTGTCTATCTAATAAGCTATCCTCTGGACATAGAGAGCGTTAATCCACATGATAACGTTATATCTCTCCTCTCATAGGTCTCTCAAGACTAAGAATTATATTCGTGTTATGGTGGTGTATCCATCAAAAGCATCGCCGTAAATAGTAGAAGAAGTATCCCGCGATAGAAGAAGCAGGTCAATAATTTTAGCCGGCGGCACACCACGCAATTTATTGGTGTCAGAGAAGAGCGAGAGATAAGAAGTGTGTCTCGTCTCTCGTCTCATTATTCGCGTCGCACACGCGGAATCAGTAACCGTGTGTGCACTCGAGACCTCTCACGTGCTACGCCACTTCGGTGCGCTCACAGGTCTCCTCACTGGGAACCTCACTCCTCCAAGTCGTACACGTGTTTGTCGATACTCCTTGGCCCAGGTGGGCCACAACCATGCCCCTCAACAAAAACCCCGTGCGATTCATTTGGCTTCGAGCTTGAGTGCATCTCTCTTTCCATGCCCCTCCTGCTCCTCTGCGCGCAAGAGCTCTCATATATTCTGCGCGTACAGCACATTTGTCTCCTCACCTGACTCAATTCTCCACTTTTTCTGGCCTGTGCGCGCTCTGTTTTGTACTTCAAAACAACTCACACACTATATACCATGCCGATTTACCAAATAACGTATAATTGTCATTTATCCTTTTCCTACACCATAGACTAAACACATCATCTAAAACCAGTTTAATCTTTTATTATTATTCTATTCTTGTGCCAGTTACTACCCGCTTATACTTTCAAAGCCACATTAACTCTCATTATAATACCGTTCATTTTTCATTTTATCAATTCTTTTTACTACACATACCTAACACGCCCCCATAGATTCACATAATATGATATATAACAATAAAATGAACTTAGATTCATATATATTACCGTCTATATTTCACATGACAATATATAGAGTGATATTCTACTGTCACGTGATGTAGATTTTGCAGATACAGCAACACTGTTTATCAACTTAGTGCCTAGGATACTCTCTGCTATGTTAAATAACATGAAATGATCGCACTCTAGAGAGGACTTGAAGTCGCGCGCACTCTTTTTGAAATATAGATACCTACTCTTCAAACTCTGAAATTCAACTGAATACACAGTCAATTCACTATCTTGCATTATATAATACAACTTTTCCTATCTACAACTCTCTAGCTCTTATCATATTCACCGCTCTTAACTTTTTTTCATCCAAACATATATCCTAAATATTATTACACTATTCCAGATAATATGTATTACAGCTGAGCGGCCTAATCACACACTTCGATTTCATAACACCGAGTAACTCACGACATAGACGTCCGTCACTCAACATGATAAACTTCCCTGAACCTTACTTATTTATCTTATTTTGTTTTAAGCATTATATTACGTTTTCAAACCCGATTACATATATGATCGAGACACCAAACACACTCGGCCCTGTATATAGTACTCCAATCTTTCTACTACAATATCTCTCAATCATCTCTTACAGATTCACCACACAAAACCAAATCATCCGCCATTATTAATTAATAGGTATAGGTGAGCACGCTCCTATACCTAACCTCTATAATTTTCTATAATTCAATATTTCAATACCAATTTATTCTCGCTTCGCAAAGACCCATACTCTTAAATTCTTTTCAAGTCTAATGACCCATTCATATATAAGAATTAAATACATCCAATTCGGGGATATAATTACACATCTCACTTGAATAGCCTCACTCTATCCGCTTATTTAAATATATATAAACTAACGTAACTCTTACTTTCAACTCAATTTATTCTTACATACGCTTCACTATAATTCTAGTACTATATCAATAGCTATATTATTCCCTAATATCATGAAAGTTCCATACCTAGTAACCAACACTCATATACCTATATTAAAACCTAACATACTTTCCATAAGAGCATTCCCTTATTATCAATCCTTCTATCATTACGTGTCTGTGCTAAATCTACATAAAACTCTAAAAATACAAAATTATAATATATATCACTTAATTCTATCTTCTCTCACTCATTTTCTCAGTCTATTGTTTCATCTAGTAAAGATTATTGATATACTCAATAAAATCTCCACTTCCTCGACCTTACATCTAATCGTATATAGACTCAGGCGTATCCACTTTCTATTCTCCTTGCTTACCACTAATAGCAAAGTCACATCTCAGACTTAACTCGTATACTGTCTCATATCTCTTATCCAGTGACATCCAATATTTCTTGCACTTCTCTACCAGATCTATATAAACGTGATATTCTACTCACACTGGTATCAATTCACTCTACTCCATACAGTAACAGCTAATTCCACAATATAACTTCCTGTACACTCCCAACTCTCCCTCTTATCTTCCTCTCTTATACACCATTACTCCCTTACTAGACAAGCGTACTGGCATTACTGCATCTCCCTCTCTCACTTCGTCTCTCTCCTCGCGTAACATGATGAATAAATATTAACACTATACAGATTAAACAATCTATGTATTATCACCAATAAATTCCAATAATCTTCAAATCTCACTAATCTACCATATACTCAGCTATACTCACTGAGTATATATACTAGAATTCACTTACGTAGACTCCAGTCTACATTTCTTCATAAATACCTTGACAGTATCTTATATTAACTCACTTTACACTCACTATTAATATCTTTCATACTACTTCCTAACCCTATTAAACCTCATATCCATATGACTAAAAATGAATCCTATCATAATATCCCCACATATATGATTATACATCAATTAATATCCACTTATATGATATAACCTATTACTCTAAAAAATCCACAAATATTCATATAATCATACATATCAACCTCTAAATAATAATAATTAAATCGTATAACCATATTTTCATAACTAGATATTCACATAATCACTGAAAGAGTTTATATTATACTATTTAATATACACATAAATACTGATATTGAGTGCGTGGAGAGCATATAATATTGATTGAAAAGTACGAGTTATATAGTATGAGTCTCACGATAGCTATTTTACTTGCATATTATTTATTTTACCTTAGCGTGCTATGGAATGTAATAATGGTACTTTTATTATCTTATCACTATTTTTATTAATGTACCTTATAATACATCCTTTACAATTACACCTTATGAATTGCTGAGTCTATCTCATTGTAAGTATATTCTACCTTTGTGTAATCTTTAGAGGATAACCTTATATTATACCTATTAATAACTTATCTAAATTATACGTATTCATTCATCTCCCTCTATAGTCATAAAGGTCCTTTATCTCTATAATCATTTTGATCTTCCTCGACGTCTACACTCCGAAAGTCCTTTTGGAACTCATAAATCCCCCTGCTTTCAGATCTCTAATTGCGATTATGCATATTATAATAATTCTTATGAGAGAGTTAGAAAACGTACTTATAAAATAAACTTTGTCCCATCATAGCCACCATATACAAAGAAACTAAATATCTTTTTCATGCTTATATTTTTTGTGGTTAAAGAGTGATAGACAGTTATTTTCTACGTGAGTGGGTAATTATGTTGAGAATAGTTTAGTAATCAGTTAATATGTGATTGGATGTATAACCTTTCTCTGTTTCCTTACTGGTAACTAATATTTATATTAGCGTCATTTTTGAAAAACTACTTCACTCTACGTTATACTCTGTGTCTACTTATTCACCCTATATACTCGTTTAACTTACAGTTATTTACGGTATACACTTACTGTGTTCTGCTTAGGAATTCTTATAACTCCTTATAGTTATATCCTCTTATGTATATAGTGTTAACCTTATTTTCACACTATATGCCGCCACTGTTCATACTTCTAGGTATGTAGTATATAGTCGAGTGTTAATGTTAAAGTGAGCGTTTTATCGTTCCATTCTATTTGAAATCACTCGTGTACTACACTTATATCTCATCAACTATCGACTGCTCTAACACATATGATCACTTTCAATATATTTTATGCATGATAATAATAGTGTAAATAATCATACTCACATGATAAATTATTTTTGCATAATCGCTTTAGTAACATGATACTATTATATTATTTATAACATTTTATTGCTTTTTAAATTACATTTATACTATTACAAGCTAGTGTGTAATAAATCAGTATATCTATTGATCTCCTATACAGGTAAGCTTCGTAAAATTACGTCCATATCTAAAGCGTCAAATACTCTCCTGTTCAAAATCTTTTACACTTATCTATAGTCAAGTACACACAACCTAACTATATTATATTACTGTATCTACACATCAATATTAGTTCTTATAACTCACGTGGGAAAGGTTTTTCCGTTATTACCATAACTATCATATATAGACCTCGATATCATTCAATCTTATACAGTAGGTGACCTTATACAAATCTAATTCATTATGATACCTAATTTCTGTTTGTCACGCGAGTCATACATGAATAGAAAATATATACATTATCTATTTCGTGTTATTATGTCCATGCGATTTGTATATATAATTAGATATAATATTATCTCGAGACTTAGTGAATAATATGAATCAAATAATATACATATTTGTATATTATACATATTTATATATATATTATACATATATATATATATAATATATATTATATATATTATTATATATATTAATAATAATGGATTAATTAAAGCATAATAGTTAAAATTAGATTTTATCTTTATTATTGGACTCATACTCTATTTCCCACCGCTATAACTACCTCTCTCTCTCATCTCTCTCCTATCTCATCTCTCATCTCTACTCTACTCTCTCTATGCTCTCTCTTCTCTACTCTTACTTCATATTCATCTCTCATCTCTACTTACTCTCGTCTTTGAATATTAAATGATATATTATGATACACTTGTTGAGATCCTCAAAGGTCCATTTGAAAAGCTCTCGTGTTGAAATTATTAAAGACTTCCAATTACGTTTAAGTTTCGCATGGTAATATATTCTAAAGAAAAGAAAAGACAAGTAAATTTGTATCCTTGATTCTGATTTTAATATGCTTTATCATTTCATTTAAACTCTTACCTACCCTTAACGCCATATATTAAATATATCATATATAATATACTAGCTCATATAGAATTACTTATATATAGAATATATACTATATTAATATTATATAACTAATAAGATGATACATTATCTAGTATACATATAGTATATTTATAATATATTAAGTATATTAACAGTATGGTCACCATAAACTTTCAGTATATAGTAGGGCACATGAATTATATATACGATATAGTACTCACGTAATAAGTGCTATTATACACTTATACAGTAAGATAAAACCAAAATATTATAACATTATATTATTTGAAATTTCAGCGTATATAAAGGCTTTTATATATATAATTACTCAACATAGTAAATTTCAGTTAGCTAGCTATAACTACTATATAGTATCTTATACTATTTTATACATATCTGCCTAGAGAGCCTAAGTACGTTAATATAGTATTAACTGTATATATATAAATTTAATATATTAATATATATTAAATATTATATATATATAATATATATTAATATATATATAATATATATATATATATATATAATATATATATTATTATATATATATATTTATAGGGGGACTCGACCCCTAATGGATAATATTCTCACATATGATCACTTTCAATAATATATATAGATTTATATAGTATATATTATGCTCGAGCCGATGTGAGTGACAGAGTAGGGGTGGATGTAAGTTTACTACTACCCCTACCGTTCAGTCCACCTTAATAGTAAGTGAGCGATGTAAGATCACCTACAATACTAGATATCTTATGCACCGGTCTACTCTCATAGGGATGTTATGTTTAAGTGGTTTTAATCATAAAAATACACCGCACTTATATATATATTATATATCAGTTCAATAATATATATTAGCTACTATATATATTAATATAACTATATAATATAAATATATTATATATATATATATATATAGTTATAATGCATAGCCTATTACTTATACCTACAGAAATATTGAGAAATTTCGATCGGAGTGTGTTTTAGCGCACCGGCCTCTTTCATCTGTCGTAGTGATGACGTTAGACATTCAATTTATCCTCGGCCCGTATAATTGGATGGTGTACCCAAAAGTACACTAAAAAAATTATAGAAATAATGTTTAGGAAAGCACTGCCCAAGCCCTTTATAAATTGTGGGCAATGTTTTTAAAGGATATTGGTAAGAATTAAAACTTTTTCGGAATATAACTCTATATTAGACATATATATATATACTATATATATATATCTTATATAACTATATATATATAGGTATATATATATATATCGTATACTAATTATATTACTCTCTATAATATTATATATATTATATATATATATTATACTAGTAACTATGTATATATATAATTTTATATATATATACTATATATATATATATATATATACCTATATATATATATATATATATTATATATATATAGTATCTATATATATATATAATATATATATATGATACTAATAGTATATATATAAATTATATACTATATATTTATATATATATATATATATATATAATATAATATATATATATATATATATATATTATATATATATATATATATATATATATATATATAAAGTATATATATATATTATATATATATATATATATATATATATACTATATTATAATATATATTCGCGAGTTATTATTATATAGCATTTGATACTCGTGCGTGTATATTACCGCCTCATATATATATATAATTAAATTTAATTTATTATATATATTATATATATGTTCGACGACAGACTCATACTCACCACTGCTTATCATCACCTCCGCTTCTCACACACCTCACTCATATACTTTCGTGAACCGTTGGGCAATGCAATTAACATCTATGGTATCGCAGTGTTAACAATACCTCCGTATAACTACTTGTCCGTCTCTATCATATTCATCCCCCTTAAGTCTCATACTCACTATAGAACGTGCCGCACTAATATCTACACTACATGAGGTAGTATCGCGTATCAGACACATACTCGAACTGCGCCATGTTCGTAGCTGTAGATTCTCCAATGCACGCGACGAATGCCGTCATTGCCATCTTCACATATACTCATCTCTCGCCAAGCGTCTAATCTCATGTCTAGACTCTCCGCTTTACACCAGGTATTACCGGATAATAGCTACGTATATATCTATATCACGAATAGCCATGTAGCTATTCTGAGGTCACGAATATAGTTGACTATCTACGAGCTACTTGGATCCGCTGGACTATATCATAGTACGCTCCCTATAGTCCGTGGCTGTATAACGTACTATCACTGATACTACAGTATACCAGTACAACTTAAATATCACGCTCGTTAATATCTACTAAGAGAATAGAGAGATCGTACTAGCGCTATCTATCTGCATTGATATAGCTACATCCTATATTCCTTCATAGAGTGACTATGAATATATATATAATGTATATATATATATATATATATTAGTATATTATATATATATATCATAGTACTGCGAGGCTAGATATAGGACTCGAGATTCGGCGCGCCTATATATATTGTATGTATATTCATTGAAAACTACCTGCCTCTGATATATATAGATATATATATATATATATACATTAATATATATATATATATACTCAATTACGCTATATATATATATATATATATATTAATCACTATATTATAGCTGATCGGCTATTCGCTATCATTATTATTTATAACTCTATAGCGTATTATTTATAAACGAGTCTATCAGTACTTATATAGTCTATTCCACATTTTTATCAGTGAACCCCTAGTTATACTCATGTTGTTGAACGAAATGTGTCCATATTTTTCATTGCCCCCTCCTTTATTTTCATATGATGTTCCCTTTGTGGTTAAAAAATTAGAATGCTTTCCAATAAATTATATGTCGTATGTATATTGCTGGTTCCATTCTTGCTAAATTACTTGATGGTTCATTAACTACGATTTTGAGTTTCGAGTCTGTGATGATTGAATTGAGTTCTTCTGACGATTTATGACTCTATGCCGGCCGACGTTCCAGTACCATTGTTTGGTTTTGCTGTCCATAATCCCATTGTTGATACAATCTCGCTTCTATTGATATGCCACAGATTCACTCCTGTTGATACAACCTTCTATTGATATCCACAGATTCACCTATGTATGATTGAGGACAAGAGCTGCATTTTATATTGTAAACCCCTTAAATGGGTCGAGCCTGAGTGGAGTTGGGTTCATGTGGTTTATGTAAAAGAGTCTTTAGATTTTTAATATTTTTTACCGGTTGAACATTTGAAGGGAGTAATCTTTTATAGTTGTGGAATTTTTGAGCTGGTATATTAATGTATACTTTCTATTTTAAAGCACTCAACATAGCCAAAAAGTCCTTCTTTAACCTATTACATGATACCAATTGTCTTGTCTCCAATCAGAAAGTATACATTAATTTACTAACTAAATGATTCTGCAACTATAAATAATGACTCTCAGGATTTGTGAGGAAAAACGGTAAAAAATATTACAAATTTAAAGACTCTTTTACATAAACCACATGATCCCAACTCCACTGAACTGAGTAATAAAATCTAAGCGAAGCTCCAATGGGTTGATTAGTATTCCTAATGTTTTAGTTATTTTTCCCATTAAGTGTGTTTGTTCATTAAGTGTTCTCTCGTTTTAATTGTTTTCAACTATTATGATTTTAGTATTTGAAGAATTAGATCATCTTTATAAAAGATAAGCTATTCGTTGTAATTTTTTGTTTTTGAAACTTTAAAGTTATATTAGGTAGTCATAGTTAGTTTTTAGGATTGTGCAATACGTAGTTTAGATAATACTAGGTTGTATTTTTTTCTTCGTCTTTTTTACTTTAGTTTTTAGTGTTTCTATTTTTTATTTATTTTAAACGGGTTTTAGCACAACACTTGCGTATTTGGGTATATATTATTTTAATTTATACACTTTTAGTTTTATGTTGAACAATTGTAATTTTTTTTTGTTCGTAAATTTTTTAGGGTGTGTGAGTGCGTGTGTTTTAAACTTTCTAGATTTTCCAATTTTACATATTTATTGTAAATACGGTTTTAGCGTTTTAATCATTTACGGGTGTTTAGTGAGTGAATAATTTTAATCTGATTTCACTTTTGGTTTTTTATCTGTTTGTTTTTGTGTGTTGTTTTTGTTTGGTTGTGTGTGCGTGTGTGATGGCAGATTTGTACAGGCGCGGGCTTTCTATCGACTTTACCAACATCCGCGGCTTACACTCTGCATCCGTGGAATACCACCTCTCCAACTCTAACCATAACCTTTTGCTCTTGTCTGAGACACAGATGGCTAAGAATTCATCCTCTAACTCGTTTAATATATACAACTACAACTTATTTCATAATTTTCGTCTAAAGGGTGGAGTATGTTTCGATGTAAACATAAGCACTCCTGTAACACATCTCGAGAATCCCGAATCTCCTAACTTCGATGTTTTGTGGCTTAAATTTTTTCTTCCTTCTACTACAATAATCTTGTGCTTCTGCTACTGTTCTCCTAACAGAACAGATTTTCATGCCTTTTTTGAATATCTTACTACTTCTCACGAGACTGTTTATATCTTCTCATCCAAATACTGAGGTCCTCTATTTAGGGGATTTCAATGTACACAACACTGAATGGTTTGGGTCCTCTCATACTGATTTAGGTGGGGACAAGGCCGAATCATTTAGCATTCTCAACGATCTGGAGCAACTAATTAAAGAACCCACACACATTCCGGATCGTCCCAACCAATTCTTAACACACCCTGACCTAATGTTTCACCAACGTAGTCCTTTCTCTCTATAAATACACCACCTTCGCTCCTATTGGTAAATCTGAACACAACCTTATATCTCTTAATTTTAATACTTTCTCTCCAACACCTCCATCATGCCCTACGCATTTTTTCTGGCACATTGATCGGGCCGATTGGGGGCCTTGCGTTGCTTCTACGCTAACTATAAACTGGAATGACGCTTTGAACTCTGGTGACGCACTCGACTTCTGCCGATAAGCCGTGGGAGTTGGTAATCGTTGATGGGATGAGCAGGTTCATTCCTTCTTCGACTAAATCTTTCTTTCCTCATAATCCATGGTTCGATCGTGCTTGTTCTCTGTCCATTCAGGCAAGAGACAGTGCGTATCAGGAGTGGAAAAATTCTCGTTCTCCTGTCACTCTTGCTAATTTTCATTCAGCTTGAAATCGTTGCAGGGATACCTTCGACGAGCAAAGCGGGCTTTCATCAAACGAAAGTGCGCTAACCTCCTTTGTTCTCCTACTGACAAATCT
>JABUQX010051311.1:45000-50000 GCA_015478945.1 Trachelipus rathkii
ACACCAATATGATTTTTGAATTCAGCACAACAAAATACATAAGAAACAAGTACCGCATCATAAAGGACTGAAAAAAACGTAAAAATTGTTGATCAGTGATAATTTAAATTTTTTCTTATTATTTACCTTCTATTAACTTTTTTTCTTATATAGAGGTGTTAGGTGTCCTTTGGTGAGAGGTGTCCTTCGGTGAGAGGTGTCCTTCGGTGAGAGGTGTCCATCGGTGAGAGGTGTCTTTCTGTGAGAGGTGTCCTTCTGTGAGAGGTGCCCTTCAGTGAGAGGTGTCCTTCGGTGAGGTGTGTCCTTTGGTGAGAGGCATCCTTCGGTGAGGTGTGTCCTTTGGTGAGAGGCGTCCTTCGGTGAGAGACTTCCTTCTGTGAGAGGTGCCCTTCAGTGAGAGAGGTCCTTCAGTGTTTGCAGCGAGCATAACTGAAGTGATTATCTTGGTCATTAAAGTGTACATTTCTTATTTTTTCCGTCCATCAAAATCTAACAAACCTCTCTTTAACTCTGTTTGATGAATCGTTCAAGAATTACTATCGTCATCCAACTCAATAAACTCATGTTTTTTTTACGTTTCAATCCGGAACTTGCAAAATCTATACATACTAACCTGCTGCTTTTTCCTTTGAATATGCAATAAATCCTTCTTGGCACCTCATTACACTGTTTTTCTTTCAGGACGATGGCAAAAGTATTGTCCAAACTCATTGCTTTTACTCCTTACATTTCCTTTAGTTATTACGACGCACCAAAGGCTCGCGAAAAACAAACAACAACAACAACAACAACATTAGCTAAGGATTTACCTAACTTATTTACAACAACAACAACAACTAACAACAACAACAACAACAACAACAACAACAACAACAACAACAACAACAACAACAACAACAACAACAACAACAACAACAACAACAACAACATTAACATTAACATTAACATTAACATTAACATTAACATTAACATTAACATTAACATTAACATTAACATTAACATTAACATTAAACATTAACATTAACATTAACAATAACAATAACAATAACAATAACAATAACAATAACAATAACAATAACAACAACAACAACAACAACAAACCATCCTCAAAAATGAAAGGAACATCAACAACAGCACAAATCTCCTAAAACAAACCACGTAACCAAATATTACGTAAAAATATACCTTATATTGATACCTCAAAGCGCATAAATTAGTTTGAGAGAAGTGGAGAAAGAGTAATAGGTCCAGAATAGTTCTTCAAGTGAATAGAGACAGGAAATTTGAGCAAAGTGCTTCTGCCACCAGCCAAAATGATTAGATAGATGTCTGTGTTTCCGTCAGAAAGGTTATAGGTTGGAAATAGGAAGACTCAGACATTCTTTTTTGCAACGGTGCCAGAAACTTGATAGGGAAACAGCTAAAAATTACTTGCGTTTCTAGAGAGAAAATAATCTAATGTCAGATTTTCCATTATCCAGAATGAATAATGAGTTGGATAAACTTCTTTTATTTGAAAAAGTAGGGAATTCTTGAAGTAACACTTCTGTGACGAATAACACGAGGAACAAGCAGTGTTAAACCAAGGCATATGAGCTTTAATTGAAGGAAGAGTAAACGGAATGTTTGTCTTAAATGTCAGAGAGAATAACATTCAATGTGTATGCACACTACGTGGAAGTACGGACTCAAGTTTGAGCAATTAGCAGGACCGAAGTCAAAGAAATGTTCTTTCATCGAAGGCAGAAACCTTTCATGTGGAATACTTGAAAGAGAATAGGATTACAGAGATTGAAATGAGATATGATAATTCCATAGGTGGAAAGGGTCTAATAGTGTATGGAGAAATTTTTGAAAGTTTAAAAAATGTCCACAATGTTTCTTCATCTCCAAGAAGTTCAGATAAACGAATAGGTAGTGGCGCATTCTTCTCTCAGCCTCATGTTATAAATTAGAAAATAGTAAGACGAGCTCACAAGCTTAATCTTGAGAATTTGAAACCCATTCTCGGTGGCGAATTTTAAGAATACACATAATTATTATTTCAGGGAAAGAGAAGCCTAGATATTGTCGTCTACCTGTATGTTGGTTTGGATAGACAAAGACTTTAGAAGTGAGGAAATAAAACAGAACACAATGATAGTCAAAGATTTTAATACGGCGATTACAAGACAGGAATTTCTGCAAACTCTAAACACTTGTGTTACTTCTCCCCGTTCGAATATATGGGCCAACATCGACCTTTGGAAAGAAAATTGAGATACAGAAACTAAGAGCTATCGGATCACCCAGACCCCTGAGTTTTGGTTAAGAAAAGGAGATGAGGTCTAGAAAAGCAAGGTAGCACCACGTTCGGCAAAGGTGGAAAGATTAAACAAAAATCACGAATGTTCCAAAATTAATTTGAATATCAGGGACCGTGCACCAAAAAAGGCCAGAGAGGAAGATTGGTTCACTGATTCTACCACCAGAGTCCGCCAACTCCCAAAAGAAAGTGGAGGTGAGAAATATAATATATATATATATATATATATATATATATATATATATATATATATATATATATAATATATATATATATATATATATATATATATATATATATGTATGTATGTATGTATATTATATGTAGCATCCCAAAGTATAATTATTTGTAAAAATTAAAATTTGTATTTATGTTCGTACTTGTGCCAAGATTTGCGTAAGCAAAATTTTCACATAAGTACGAACAAAATTGTATATGAAGGCTTCCCCCTGTCTTGTTGAGTATTTTTTCGCTTCTCTACTCTAGTCTCTCATTCAGACTTACTTCACACTTGCTCCTAAGAACTTCGAATTAAAAGAAAACGCAACTCTTAAAAAAGGAGATAAAACTCCCGGCAAAGACCAAGGACTGGGAAAAGAATCTCGATTAACGAAAATTAAAGAAGACGCTTTGAGCAAGTGAGGTAGAACAGCGGGCAAAGGCCGAGACTACTCCCTGAAGTTCTTGAGGAAAAAAGAGAATCTCAACAAAGGGGTAACTTTTGTTACTTTGTTTTGTTTTTGGATTTTTAAATCCTTTCAGTAACCTCGAGTTGCTCTTATTTAAAGAAATAAGGAGTCAGAAACTTTAAAACTCTCATCATTAACCTACATAGGGGACTTCAGACGAGACCACCTACAAATAACTTCAAATCGCCGTTTATATATATATATATATATATATATATATATATATATATATATATATATATATATATATATTATATATATATATTTGTAAAAAAAAAAAAATATATATAATATATATATATATATATATATATATATATATATATATATATATATATATATATATATATATATATATATATATATATATATATATATATATACATGAAATATATATATAGTATATATATATATATATATTAATATATATATATATATATATATAATATATATATATATATATATATGACCTTCAAATATTGCAGAGGTGAAACACAAATAAATAGTATATCAGGTGCTTGATATTTTAATAAAGGAAATGTAAATCATTCCTTAATTAATTATTCATAAACGATAAACTCCGAAAGAGGAAAAGAACAAAACACTTCAATTGTGACTGTCGTTTAGGAACAAAAGTAAATTCAGGTGAAGGCGTGTGTAAGAATAAATGGTGTCAATGTGATTGGTTTAGGATTTAATAGCGGAGTAAGACAGCGGTTGTGTATGTCTCCTTGGTATTCAATTTGTTATGATGATGGGGCGTTATTGAAAGAATCTCGAGGTTGCGGGATGCGCAGGAAAATTATGTCGATGTTTCAGAATAACGTGGTCGAGAATTGTGAGTACTGTAGAGTGGCAGAGAGCTGTCCTCTATCACCTATATATTATAGGTCGAGAAATTATTATTATATTTGCGTGTTCTGTGTGCGAATCTGAGCAATAGAGTTTTTTGACAAGGATTATGGTTTTATTAAGTGAGTGAGCTTTTAGTCTACAACTTGGCCCTTCTGACTTAAAGAGTATTTGATTGGGAACAAGAATTCATTAGATTAATGACATGTTAATTAATGTCCTGACTTAGTGATAGTAACATGAATCATCGAGAGAGTAATTATGTGAGTTATGTTGATGTAGTGTATTATTGTTTAGTTAGGACTCACTACTCTCTCTCAGATGTATGAAGTTTATTATGATTAGTATTGTACGTTGTATTATTAATTCATAGTCTAATGACTTATTTAATGATTAAACTCTAATATGATTCATTTTAGTATCTATGTATATATTGAGTTTTATTATTATATTTATTATTTTAGATTATTGGATATATTATTTATGAGTGTGAATGATTGTTATTTGGATATATATTATGGTGGATTGTATTTCATTCGGCGAGTAACGTTAATTATTGTATCCTCTAGAGTGAGTATTATGATATTGATTATTTTGTAAATATATATGTATTATTATTATTATATTATTATTATTATTATTATTATTATTATTATTATTATTATTTATTATTCATACTTTCAGACCACTCCTTCAAACTGGCACATGAAGATAATAGTTTTTAAAAACATAACTTTCCTGCAAGGTTTCAAGATTTGCGATTGATTCCTTTTTCCATGGGCTAAAGGAAGGTGTGTTCATCCAGCAATTGCCCAGATGCTTCACAATATCTGGCAATTCCTCAAAAATCTGATAATAGTAATAATTGTGTGCTAGTGCAAAGGGGAAGTTACTTTTAAGTTCAATTGCAAGGAGTGGAGCTGAGTATAACCGTATCTAGGAAGGTTATAAACAATTTAAGAAGAATTGAAGGAGATATTGTGTGGTTCATTCATTGTTTTCTAAGTGTATGATTTGCTTAAATTTAGTACAGATAATCTTGTTTATATTAACTCAACACCATTCATATTAAAACGACTCGTAAATAAGAATATTGATAAAGAAATTCTCTTACTAAATGAGTCTTGTGTCAAATTAACAATTGATTTAGTGTT
>JABUQX010051311.1:55000-57500 GCA_015478945.1 Trachelipus rathkii
TTCTTTCTCCCCTACATATAGGGATATAAAGGATATGGATGTCTAAGATGTTGTCTAGAAGAGGGGTGTGGATATAAGTAAGTGTACATGATATGTGGATAAAGGTTGTCTGTAAGATGTTGTCTGGAAGGTGAGTGTGTATATGAAGCGGAAAAGAGAAAGTCGAATCATTAGGCATTGGAATACATACCATATGAAAAATGGGAGATATTTCCATCTGCAGTGAGTATATATATATACTATATATATATATATATATATATATATATATATATACCATATATATATATATATATACTGCTGCAGTATATATATATATATATATATATATATATATATATATATATATATAGAACACCTCGTGGCGTAGGAGGTTGACTCGCCGACTCTCATGCGAGAGGACGCTGGTTCAATCTTCCGCGTAGCAGTTGGTTTTATCTTCCTGGGGGCAAGAATTAAAACTCGACTGCGAAACGTTGGTGGCGCTGGTTGGGAATGCCAAACAGCAAGTTCGATTTCCTGTAGTCCAGCCGTGTTACCCTCTGAAAAGGAGATAGAGTACGTTAAAAGGAAGTTTATATATATATATATATATATATATATATATATATATATATATATATATATATATATATATATATATATATATATATATATATATATATATAAAAATACTTTTTTGGGCGTATTATGTTGTGAGAAAGAAATGATAAAATGAGAAATGAACACATTAGTGAGTTGTGTGGTGTGAAGAAAGGCATAAATGAGAGAATAAACGAGAATACTTTAAGATTGTTTGGTCATATGGAAGGCATTGGAAGGGACGGATGAGGGTTGGTTCGTTAAGCAGATATATAGTGGTAACTTGGTAAGTATACTGGAAATTGACCGGCTGGGAGACTTTAGAAAAAGTGGATTGAGTCAGTAAAGGAATGTCTGAAGGAAAGGAATGAGAGAAGAAAGGTGCATAATAAGAGTGAATGGCGGGGTTTTGTGAGGGGTCTAGTTGTGGGCCGCCTGGTGTCCAAGGGAAGAACCATACGTAGAGATACCAAAGTGAGAGTCTGTTGCAGTCTCGTGAAGCCCTAGAGAGAATTTTTTTTCTGATTGCGACGAGTTCTCACTTAAGGGTATGGAGTTGACGGTACGAGTGGGCTTTCTTTTCAACTCACGTCATGTTCTTCTACCACTTTTCTGTCTCCAGTGTAAGATGCAAACCACACCAGCAAATCTGGGGAAAGGAGGTAGATAACTGAGAACAAGTCACAATCAGAAAAAAAAATTAACTCAAAGGCTTCACGAAATTGCAATGGACCCTAACTGTTATCTAGCCAATGTGGGGTTAATCCCTTTCACCATGCGGCCAACAACCATATCCCTTCACAAAACTTCGCCATTCACTACTATTATGCAATTTCTTCTCGCTACCGCTAAACTCGCATTCCTTTACTGACTCAATCCACTTTTTCTTTGGTCTCCCAACCTTTCAATTTCCAGTATATTCACCACTATACATCTGCTTAACCAACCAACTCTCATCCATCCTTTCCATATGACCAAACCATCTCAATGCACTCTTTAATTCTCTCATTTAAGATGTTCTTCACACCAGACAACTCCCAAAAGCATTCATTCCTTATTTTATCAATTCTTACACATCTAACACCATCTAAGATGACTTCACACTGCGGACTCTCCTCACTTTAACACACCCTGCCAAATCACTCTACCAATCATCTCAAATTCTTTTCAGATTCGCCACGCAAAACCAAACCATCCAGATACAAAAAGCAGGGCACGCTCCACTGTGAGTCCACTCTTTTCCACAACACATCCCTGCCTCACTTCACTATTAATATTAAACCAATCATTTTCGACTCCATTTATTATTATACACGCTTCACTACCGTCAAGTCATACATAATTTTGATTCCATTCAGAAACTACCAACAACTTCATATATCATAACATCTGCCACTATGACTTCCTTAATGAAGAGAAATCTGTCATAACCTGTTGCAAGTCCATAAAACCTAAATGCAATTTATTGTTCTCTTTCATTTTCTCAATCATTTCTTTCAATATAATCCCTACTTCTTATATAAATAAATATATATATATATATAAAATATATATATATATATATATATATATATATATATATATATATATATATATATATATATATATATATATATATATATATATATATATATATATATATATATATATATATATGATAATAAATTACAACCTCTTATTAAAAGAGTATTGATTTTCTTCTACTTATATAAGGATTTCACAAGTAATATTTTAATTAAGGCATTACTATCTATTATATATATATATATATATATATATACCGTTATATATATATATATATATATATATATATATATATATATATATATATATATATATATATATATATATATATAGCATATATATATATAACTCTATATATATAACTATATATATATATATATAGACGATATACTTC
>JABUQX010051311.1:62500-72500 GCA_015478945.1 Trachelipus rathkii
ATATATATATATATATTAATATATATATGGCGAGGATAAAAAAAGAAATTTGAACATTTTAAATTATTTATAAGCCGTAGTTTTGGGTAAGAATCCTTCTTCCCATTTTCAAGACAGACACAATATATATAATAAAATTTTTAAACAAAATATTATATACAATTAATTAAAGTTAAAAATCATATAGAAGTTGAAAATAAACAACATATTAGATAACTTAAGATTACAATAATATGTGGTTAAGAGTTTATGATTAAAACAAAACCTCACTTCAGTATAAAAAGACTGTTAAAACTTAAGTTTGTCATTTAAGGTCGGTTTGTGATGCCAAATATACAAGGATTCTGAACAACTAAAGATTGGGTCCTCAGTTAAGGACATTTATTCCAAATTCGTATCCTGCTATATTCGTTGTTTCCTGAAGAGAATGAGCATTTATAGCTGAATAGGGGATATGTAAATGGTCTAGATTTCTAAATGAAATACCTTTTAGATGCCTCAAGCAATACTATATGGAAAGGCTTCGTATTGTCTTCCTATGTAGGTGGCATCGCAGGTCACAGGGTTGTGGAGTCGGTTAAAAATTTCCGACTCGACTCCACCCTTCTTCAAATTACTGATCCAACTCCGACTGGCCGACGTCCCACTTCTTTGTAAATTATTTCCCTGACTCCCCCTATTGAAGAATTACCGACTTTGACTCCGCTCACCGTCTCTTTCAAATTAACCTGGACTCCGACTTCCACTTTCAAAATTGCCTGTGACTCCCGACCCACTCTCTTCAAACTACCTGGACTCCTGACTCCAGACTCCCATCAACCCTGGTCAGTCACCGCCTTGTAATGATATATTACTGATGAGCATTAAAGGTAAAGGAAATTTATCTTTAAATTTTAAAAATTTCCATTTTGTTTCACTCGAAAATATAAATCTAAATTTTTATCTGTGTAAAGTTTGATTTTTAAACCACATCAATTTTTACGCTCGAATTTGTAACTGATTTACCCGACAGCAAACTCATTAACAAAATATCCTTGAGGAAGCTGTTATTTAGCTGAATTTGTCTTTAAATTTTGCTGAAAATAATTTTCGAAAAGTTAGTCAATTATAAATTCTGGAACCCATTCTCAGAAATATGTTTTCAGAAAGATTCAAGTTCTTGTTTGTAAAATAACATAAGAATGCACCGAAATTTTGTATCCCCTGTCAAAAAGAGTTTTAAATAAGTTGATTTTAATTATGAGGAATAAAAGAATAAAGTTTTGTCGTCAACCAGTAAAGTATATAGGCGAGATGGTGATGATTGGATTTGGAAGTTGTGTAATAAAGCGTTTATGGAGGTATAGTTGAGGGATTGGAGGAGAGCAATATAAGGGTAGATGGGATAAGATAACTGTAGGTATATATGGATAATTAGTTTTATTACGGTGTTTAGGGAATGATATATGCTTAAATTTTGGTCGAAAGAGTGCGTTAGTGACTGAAGGAACTGATTGGTGAAGAACAAGGTGCGTTTAGTAAGTGGTAGAGGATGTGTGGATTCCGTAATCTTACATTTACTCTGACCTGACCGACCTATCATGCCAATTTTTAATTAAACTTAATTTTCGTATTTTTTAAACATTTTTGTCCTATTCAATTTTTAGTTTCCCCTAAAGTATTGAAAAGACATAAAAGAAAACGTTTATTTATTATGGGTATCCATTTTTAAATTAAGTTTGGAAACTTACGTTATAACATTTTTTGGAGTTATTTATTATAAAATAATAAATTATTAAATTTTTTTTTTTGGTTGCTTTTTTCATTAGCAACTATACCTGAAATTCAAAAATGCTATTCAAGTTTTTATGTAGTATAGTGTTTTTTTTTTTTGATACAGGGGGCACCTAATCTGGAGAACGGGCCAATATATATATATAATATATATTATATATATATATATGTATATTATATTATATATATAATATTATAATATATAATATAATATATATATATATATATAATCACCATATATAATCCCGGTATAAGCGTACGGGGCCCGGTGGGAAACGCTGGGCTACTTTAGGTATATACTTCGTGCTCCCCACTGTTTCCCTAATACAAACTTTTGGAATATTTTTTCTCTGAAAATCAAGGCCTATATGTAGGTCATAAGCACAACAAAAATAATAGGTATTCTATATAATCAATAGTTTTATTAACGTTCAAGATAAAGCTCATTTTGAGCTCACCTTGAAGGGGTAAAATCGACCACCATTGTGGGGTGAATTGGGCCATATAATTCAATTTTATATTTTAATTTTTTCTTTTTATGTAAAGTGTTTATTATATTCAAAAATTCTTCATTTCGTAATAAACTTTCAATAATGATATAATAAAATAAGAATAAAAATGTGGTGGCCCAATTCACCCCATTCGTGGGACAAATTTTGACACTTTTGAATTCATAATTTCCATATAAATTTCATTTTTTATATTAATTTTCACTTAATATAAGTAACGTTATTATATTTAAATTAGCTATGCGTAATAAAAATGTTCTAATAATAATAAGGCTACATAAAAATAAGAATAACAATGGTGCCCAATTCACCCCAACTCATCATTTTTATGGGGGGGGTGAATCGGGCCAACGTTAGGCCTCAGCGATTTAACCTATGCACTGGTTTGGAACAAAAAATACTTTGGTTGATAAGAGCTAACATACTCAACTGTATACACTGAAAAAATATATAATTAAATTAAATAATTAATTAAATTAAATTAAATTAAATTAATATAATTTAATTAAATATATTCTATATTTGAATCAGTTCATATTTTCTGAAAAATTTTTCTAAGTTTCAGAAAAGTTAAGTTAAGTTAGTTTTTTAAGAAAATTCTTAGTGTCAAGCTTCTGGCATAATTCCAAGCTTGCCACTAAAGATTTTTCTTAAAAAACTTAACTTAACTTTCTGAACTTAGAAATTTTTTTTTGAACTTACAGAATTTTTTTTTATGGAAATCTTAACGGACTTCAGATATAGAATTTCCATTAATCTAATTTTATTATCTGTCCAAAACTTTTTATTTTGATAACAAAGTTAAAAAAAACTCGCATTTTTTTCAAATTGAAAATTTTAATTTAGGGACATTTTATAAATCACTAATTTTATTCAATATTTTTTAAAAATATAAAACTCTCTAGAATTAAAGATAATCTAACATAAAACTTTGTAGTACTACCGCGATGAGCAAAAAAAAATTTTTTTTTATTCAGAATATGTCCGACGCTATATAACAGAGTGCCGATATCCGGTTAACTTCCAGCCGGATTTTTCCGGCTAATTCACTATCCGGCCTCCCTAATATATATTTATATATATATATATAATATATAATATATATATATTATATATATATATATATATATATATATATATATATATATATATATATATAGATATTATATCATAACCACTTAGTAAATTATTTTGTTATATGTAAATGTGTATATGTATAAATTATAACACATTTGGCCTTTTTTTTTTTTAAAACTTGATAGTTATACTTGGAACACATTCTCTAATTGAAAAGATAATGGTATATATCTGTTAAATACGGAATATCATAAATCGATTAATCTTTTCTAATATATCAATTAATCTGATAGAATTAACCCTAAACTTGACTATTTCAACATTTTGAAATATGGGAATTTATTAAAGAAAGGGGCCTGTAAAAAACAGATTTTTTATAAAAATCAGGAGTAAAAAAAACTTGTATGAAAAATAAAATAAATAAATGATGTATCAAAGGAATAAATGCAGCCTCTGAAAGTTTGGAATTTTCCCGTAAGGTTTACTTATTAAAAAAAAAACTAAATGGTCCATCGAGGTCGGTTTATGACCATCCTAGTTCAGGTGTAGGATAAGATTTTGTTAAGTAATACACGATTTTACTGCTCTGTATACTTAACAAAACATCATTACCTGAACTAGAAGGGTCCTAAACCGAGACCTAACCTGGATGGATCATCCATGCCATAAACGTTGATCTAACCTAGATGGATTTACATTGCTGTAAGCCTAGATTGAGCTCTGGCAACCATGACTGTACTACTATTTCTTTTACAGTCGTCCCTTGCGCCTATTTTGTTAATTATGATTAAAAGAAATTCTGGTCAGTTTTTTTATAAGAAAAGTCAATAGGATTTTTTTAAACTTTGAGAGGCTGTAACTTTTTTTCTCCTAAGGAGACTAATATATTTTTTTTATTCATTACTATTTTTTTTAGAGTATATGCTGTGATTTTTTATAAAAAAATGTTTAGAGGCACTTACTCTAAATAATTATCAAAAACATATTTAATATACATAAAAAATTAAATACTTTAAAAATTAAGGATTGCTTTTTACATTATGGTTTTGTAATATATGTATCAGCTATATTTTCCATTTTTCTCACAATTTCTATAATCGCCTATTTCATAATGTGAGATAAGAAAAGCCTATGGAATTAATCCAAACTTTGAGAAGCTGTAGCTTTTTTTCCTAAAGACGTCTGTCATTTTTTTTTTTTTATTCATTATTATATTTTTACAGTATGCCAATTTTTATAAATTTAAATAGGTTACTCTAAACCTTACCTATGTTAGTCGCATGTGGAATATAAGAAATTCCTGCAGAATCCATCTGCAGTTGAGAGTCATTTTCACCAACTGCAATTGTAGGCTTATCGGTCGACTGTTTCACAATTAAGTTTGAAGAAGTTTCACTAGGCCTAACTAAAATAGGTCTGGCACTTTTCCTTAAAAAGTTTTTTGTGCCAAGTTCATATATATCACTCTTTTCTAAATGTTTTTGACAAAGCACAAGATATTTATTTTTCTCAAAAACGTACTTCAAGTCCGGATGTAGACACAAATCAGCCCAAATATAAAATTCACTTTTATCTTTTGGAAAGCCAAAGAAATTAATGTTTTCTTAATTACGTGTGTACTTATTGCAGCAATGTAGTGCAGCACACTTTCTGGGCATTTTTATTTAACACTGGGAATTTATTTTTCTTCCAATTAAACAAAAATTGGCAACAATAAATATGAATCTAAAATTGCTGGCGCAACAGCTTATCATAATCGAAACTTATCAAATATTAATTTTCATTATCGATAATTGTAACTTGTTTATTTTTTCATAATCGATAGTTTTCCAGATAATCATCGTTTTTCCGAAACAACTGCTTTCTTTTATTTTATAAGCATATATTTCAGTAAATTTGAAACAACGTTAATCTGCCATATATATATATATACGTAGTTATATAGGGCGATAACGAAGGTTCATATAATACTATATATAAGGACGCTGTATGAGCGATAGCATGCGTTCATAGTGATATGTATAGAGAGACTATATAGATATAGATATATTATATATATATATAAGTGAGATGTGATATATATATATATATTATAACATGATAGCGACTTTTTTTTATATCTATATATATTATATATGTATGATAACGCCTATAATAATATAGTTATAGTGAGTGGAGAGCATATATAATGTATATATATAGATAGTAAGTATATGTATATCAGTAGGTGAATTATTAGTATATGTGATCGTCTGTCATACTAGTTGAGCTTATATGATTGAGATTTATATATATGATATTAATTTATTATACTTATATAAGGACTTACTAGACACGGAGGCCTTAGGATCTATAAAGAGAGACGTATACCATCATATAGCGTCACCACGTTTGATAATAATAACGATATAGGTAGACATCATTATATAAAGCGAAGTTTACTATAGTGACCAATTGTTGTATGATGAGTAATTAAATATATTACTATCGCGTTAGGATGCTATCGGCTAAGTAATATACATGGTAGATAATATATATATAGATATAACTGGAACGTATATATGAGAGCGTACTTTATAGTATATATATATATATTCATATATATATAAGTGTTTTAACATTTGAATTGTAGTATATATAGAATATTATTTCTGCTATATATATATATATAATGGCATATTAAATAGAGGTATATATATATATATATATAATGGGAAAGTTCTATATTTGAATAGTTCATTTTTCTGAAAAAATTTTCTAAGTTCAAAAATAATTTTCTTTCTTCAGAAAAGTTAAGTCAAGTTAAGTTTTTAAGATTACCAGTTGGCAAGCTCTGGAACTTATGCAGAAGCTTGCCCACTAAAGAATTTTCTTAAAAAACTTAACTCAACTTAAACTTTTCTGACTTAGAAATTTTTTGGAACTTAAGAAATTTTTTTCAGAAAATATGAAATGATTCAAATATAGAACAATACCAATATATATAATATAGTATATATAATATTATATATTAATATATATAATATCAATATATAATATATATAAAATATATATATATTATATATAATATATATATATATATATATCATATATATATATATATATATATATTCAGGTTTTTTGTTTTTTTTGATTTTTTTTTGATTTTTTTAGATTCGATCGTGACGTCACGCGATATATCTATATATATTATATATACTATATTATATATATATATATATAATATAATATATATATATATATATTAATATATATATTATATATTATATATATATTATAATATATATAATATATATATATATATATATATATATATTAAATTATATATATTATATAGTATATATATATATCTATACGTAGAAAACCAGAATCCAATCTAGAGTGTCCCCATTCAACCCATCCCATAAAAATTAAGAATTAGAATAATTTTAATAATATTTAATTTAATTAATGAAATAGTAATTATAATTAAGACAGCATGGGTCTACCTGACTGTCCCAGTCAACCAACAATAATTAATAATGAAGAATAATAATTAAAAGCCGCATTGAGCCCATTCTTAGAATGTCCCAGTCGAATCCATTATAATTAAATAAATAAGAATAATAATTCTAGCAGCCGCATGGGCTAATACTAAAACTGTCCAAGTCCACCATAATAATTAATAATCAAGAATAATAATTAAGAAGCTGCATGACCCTTCTAGAATGTCCCAGTCAACTCATAACAAATAATAGTAATACTTAAGAAGCCGCAGTCCTTCTTGACTGTCCCAGTCAACCAAATAAAAATTATATAATTCAGGAAGCCGCATTTTCACCTCTAAATGTCCCAGTCAACCCATAATGAAATAATAATAAGAATAATCTTAAGAAACAGCATGGGCCTATCTAAGCTGTCCCTCCCAGTCAATCAATAATTAATAATTAAAAATAATAAATTAAAGAAGCCCACAATTGATCCTCGGAATACCGTCAGTCAACTATAATAAATACATATATATTTATTAAAATATACCGGAATACTTTAAGAAATATCAAAATAGTTTTTACATAAAAATTAATTAATTGAGAAGCCGCATTAGCCCTCTAGAATGTCCCAGTCACCGTAAAATATTTATTATTATATTATAATAGAATAATTTTTAATATAATTATTTAATTAATGAATGGTATTTATAATTAAGAAGCTACTGGGCATACCTAGACTGTCCCAGTCAACCAACAAAATTAATAAATAAGAATAATAATTTAGAAACCGCATGGACCTATCTAGAAAGTCCCAGTCAACCCAATAACAATTAGTAAATAGCACGGAGATAAATTATCTTAATTATTAATATTATGGTTGGCTGGCAGTCTAGATATGCCCATGTGGTTTCTGAATTATTATTTTATGTGTAATTATTATGAATTGACTGGGACATTCTAGAGGGCCAAATGCGGCTTTATAATTATTATTCTCAATTATTGTGGTGACTGGGACAAGTCTAGGTTGTTCCATGTGGCTTCTTTAGTTAATAAATAATATTCATGAATTTACATTACTATATTAATTAATTTTTAAATAATTTTTATGGATCGACTGGGACCTTCTAGAGGGGCCAATGTGCTTCTCAATTATTACTTTTTATTGTTCGACTGATCAGTCTAAAAGAGGACATGCCTGGCTTTCTTCAAGTATTATTCTTATTTATAATGATTTGACTGGGACATTCTAGAGGGATCAATTGTTTGATTATTATTTTTAATTATTAATTATATTGGTTGACTGGGAAAGTCTAGATAGGACCAAGCGGCCTCTTAAGTATTATCTTATTTATTTATTTATTATCGGTTGACTGGGACACTCTAGATGGGCCAATGCGGATTCTTAATTACGAATTTTTTATTGGTTTACTGTGCAGTCTAAAAATGGACCAGCGGCTTCTTTAGTATTAATTCTTATTTTCATGAGTTTGACTGGGACATTCTAGAGGGTCAATGCGGCTTCTTTATTATTATTCTGAATAGTAATTAAGAAGCTGCATTAACCACTCTAGAATGGTCAACCCATAATTAAATAAGAATAATATATAAGAAGCCCCATGGTCCTATTTAGACTGTCCCAGTCAACATAAAAATTAATAATTAAGGAAGCGCTATTGCCTACTCGCACGAGAATTGTCCGCAGAGCCCATATAAGTTAATAATAAGAATAAATACTTGAGCAAGCCCACATAAGCCTATTAACGTCCCAGTTCAACCAATATATATATTATAATTAAGAATTTAATAATAATTGAAACCGCATTGGATATAAAACCTGGACTACATAGAATTCCAGTCAACTCTTAATAATAGAAATAATACTTAAGAAGCCGCAATGGCCTATCTAGAAATGGTAAACCAATAAAAAATTCATACTTACAAACCAAATGGTCCTATTTAAGAATGTCCCAGTCAACTCATAATAGATATATAATATAATAAGAATAATACTTATGAAGCGCATTTGCCTATCTAGACAACTTCACGCCTATTCTTATCCTCAAAGCCAAAAATCTACCTCCTCGTTGCTTTATGTCTTTTCTAATAAGGGTGCTAAAATGCAGATAAATATTCAAATACGGCCTAGCAATATCTCGAGTTATACGACCATTATACAAAAACAATCATATATTACATTAGTCCTGGGTATCGTGGTTATTAATTTTAATTTTAATACTTTCTCGCCCTATGCTCTGGTTCAAAATCTTACAATGGAAACAATGAAACGGCAACACTAAAGAATGTTTGTTGAAAATTGGAAAAAAAAAAAAATATATATTAAAAACTTCGTAATATAATACGTTCTTATTTTAATTTTTTCATTTCTATTGAACGTTAAAATCCATTAAATTACAAAAAATAAAAAAAATATAAAAAAAAATAAAAAAATCAAAAAAATCAAAAAAATCAATAAAATCAAAAAAATCATGATTTCTTTATAAAAAAATCAAGTAAAAAAATCAATTGATTTTTTTCATTGAATTTTTTTGTACTCACCCTGTATATATATATTATATATATAATATATTATATATATATATATATATATATATATATATTATATATATATTTTACAGTTATAAAAATATAAGCGTATATATAAATATATATATATAATATTATATATATATATTATTATATATAATATCTTTATATATTTACAGTTATAAAAATATATAGTGTATATAGAAGATATATATATATAGTATAATATTATGTAATACATTAATATATATATATATTATATATATATATATATATATATATATATATATATATATATATATATATATATATATATATATATATAGTATATATATATATTATATATATATATTATAAAAGAGACACTAAGAAGAACGCAGAATCCAATCAAGAGTGTCCCATTCAACCCATAAAAATTTAAGAGAATTAGGAATAATTTTAATAATAATTATCAAGGTAATTAATGAATAGTAATATATAAATTTAAAAAGCCCGTCAATAGGCCTAACCTAAACTTGTCCCAGTCAACCAACAATAATTATAATTAGATTAACTAATTAAAAAGCGCATTGGCCCTCCAGAAATGTCCCAGGTCAATCCATTATAATTAATAAATATAGATATAAT
>JABUQX010051311.1:77500-82885 GCA_015478945.1 Trachelipus rathkii
TGGTTGACTGGACACATCGGCTCTATTAGCATTATGGCCCATACGGTTTCTTAAGTATTTTATTCTTATTTTATTATTTATATTGTATTGGACTGGGATAATTCTGAAATGAGCAGTGAGGTTCCAAGTAACTCTCGATGGCGAGCTCTTAGAGTAAGCTATATTCAAGAGCGTATTATTATTGGTTGACTGCGGCTTCTTGTATTATTCTTATTTATATATATATAACTGGAACATTCTAGAGAGGTTCATGCAGCTTCCCTAATTATATTCTGAATAATAATTATAGAGCTGCATTACCCCTCTAGAATGTCCAGTCAACCCATAATAAATAAGAATAATACAAGAAGCGGTATGGTCCTTATAGACTGTCCCAGTCAACAATAAAAATTAATAATATTAAGGAGCCACATTGGCCCCTCTAGAATCTCCCAGTCAACCATATAAATAATAAATAAGAAATAATACTTAAGAAGCAGCATAAAGCCTATCTAGACTGTCCAATCAACAATAATAAACTATAATTAATAATTAAAATAATAATTAAGAAACCGCTTTGACGCCCTCTAATGTCCCCAGTCAACTCATAATAAATAAGTAATAAATATTAGAAACCGCATGGTCCTCTTTTAGACTGTCCCAGCCAACCAAATAAAAAATTAATAATTAAGAAGCGTCATTGGCCCCTTTAGAATGTCCAGTCAAAATAATAATAATAATCTATAATAAATAAGAATAATACTAAAGAAGCCGCATGGGCCTATATAGACGTCCCAGTCAACCAATAATTAATATAATTAAAAATAATATTTGTAAAGAAAGCCCGCACATTGACCCTCTGAATGTCCCATCAACTTATATAAATAAGAAAATACTTGAGAAGCCGCATGGTCCATTTTAGACTGTTCCCAGTCAACCAAAAAATTAATAATTAAGAAGCTGCATTTGAACCCCTCTAGAAAGTCCCAGTCAATCCTCATAATAAATAATACATAATAATAATATTTAGAGCCGCAATGGGCTATCTCTAGCATCAACTTCCATGCCTATTCTTCATCCGTCAACAGCCAAAAAATCTACCTCCTCGTTGATGCTTACGTTGCGCCCTCTTCAGCATTATCTATCTTTTTATAAGGGTATAAATAGTTGACGACATCACATTCAATATGAAATACGAGTGCCTATAGCAAAATAGAAGTCATAGTATCATAGAATGCAGGCTGAGCGACATTATACAAAAACAATATATATAAGGATTAGTCTGCATTTCTGTGACCTGCATTCAATTATCAAATTTGTATCAGACCCATTAGAGGCACCGCATATGCATCACGTTGGATCATAAGTCTTACAATGGAATACCAATGAAACAAGGCAGCACTAAGAAAAACTTATATACGCACACAGACTTACGGGTTACAATGCCAAAAGTTTGTTGGAAAATTGGATAAAAAAATATACAGTTAAAAATTCATAATAATAAAATAGTTTTAATTTTTAATTTTTTATTCTATTGAAGTTAAATTACTTAAAAATAACACAAAATAAAATAATAAAAAAAAAATATAAAAGAAAATCCAAAAAAATACATTATAGAGGAGCCAATGCGGCTTCTTATTATTAATTTTTTATTGGTTACTGGGACAGTCTAAAAAGGACCATGCGGCTTTTTAAGTATAATATCTTTTTATAATATATATAATTATGAGTTGGGACTGGGAACATCTGAATAAGCTCAATGCATTTTCTGTCAAATTATTTTTAATTTATTAAATGTATAGAGTACGTATGTATTGGATATAGGCAAGGAACTGGCACAGCTATGTGAATAGCTTAATGCGGCTTCTTAAGTGGATTATTCTTATTTGATTGCTATTACTTATTCATGGGCAGATTGACTGGAAGCATTCCAGAGTGGCCAATGGGCGGCTTCTTATAAATTATAGAGATTAGTTTTTCTTGGCTGGACTATGGACACTGGTTGACTAGTAATCTTCTCAGTGCGCTGTCATTCTTTTATTATTATTCTGATTAACTGGATGATTAGAACCAGAACATTGACTTGATAGATAGCTTGAGACGAGCTATCGTAAATTACATTATTAGCAGAAGTACGATTAATATAGGGAAGCAGAGCATTGACCTCGAGAATGTCCCAGTTCAAACTCAATAATAAAGATAATACGTAAAAGAAGCGGCAAGGGTTTCTTTACGAGATCTCAAATTTAAGAATCAAATAATGATTTCAGAGGATGATAGGGTGTTCTACAATGTCCCAGTCACCCATAATAATAATAAAGTAAGAATAATAGCTAAGCCGCCGCTTGGGCCTATCTAGACTTTCCCAGTCAAACCAATAATAATTAATAATTAACAGAATAATAATCAAGCCGCATTGTGCCCTCTAGAATGTCCCAGTAAATCATTATCAAATAGAATAATACTTAATGAAGCAGCAGGTCCTTTTTTAATAAGACTGTCCAGTTCGAACAAATAATTCTAATCTGAGAAGCACATTGGCCCTCTAGAAGGTCCAGTCATCCATAAAACTTATAAAAAATTAATTTTATAATAGTTAATTATATTTAATGATATTATTTATAACTAAGAAGCCACATGGCACAACCAAGACTCGTCCTCAGTCAGCCAACAATATGAGAATAATAAATTATAAAGCCATTCGCGCCCTCTAGAATGTCCAGTCAGATCATAATTAATTAACTAACTAAATAATAATTCAGAAACCACATGGGCCTATCTAGACTGCCCAGTCAAAATAATAATAATTAATATTAAGAATAATTTTTCTTAATTCCTAATTTTATGGGTTGACTGGGACTTTCTAGATAGGGTCCATGCGGTTTCTGAATTATTATTCTTATTTATTAATTTTTGTTGGTTGACTGGGACAGGCTATTTATGCCCATGTAGCTTCTTAATTATAAATAATATTCATTAATTAACATTTAAGTTATTCATTAAAAATTATTTTTATTCTTTATTATAATGGTTTGACTGGGACATTCTAGAGGGGCTAATGCGCTTGCTCAAGTTATTAAGTTTTATTAAAAGGACCATAGCGGCTTCTTAAGTATTCCGGTTTTATTTAATAAATATATTATATGTATTTATTATGAGTTGACTGGATATTCCAGAGGGATCAATGTGGCTTCTATTATTATTTTAAATTTTTATTATTAATTTTATTGGTTGACGGGACAGCCTAGATAGGCATGCTGTTTCCTAAGTCATTCTTTATTATTATTTATTATGGTTGACTGGAACATTCTAGAGGTGAAAATGCGGCTTCCTAATTATTAATTTTTATTGGTTGACTGATACAGTCTAAAAGGACCACTGCGGCTTCTTAAGTTATTACTCTTATTTATTATGAAGTTGACTGGGACATTCTAGAAGGTCAATGCAACTTCTTAATTATTATTCTTGTTTTAATTATTATTGGTTGACTGTGGACAGTCTAGATAGGTATACATGCCTTTGAATGATTATTATTTCTTATTTATTAATCTATAATGGTTGACTGGGACATTCTAGAGGCCAATGCGGCTTTTTTAATTATCTTAATTATTAATTATTGTTGTTGACGGGACAGTCTAGGTAGGCCCATGTGGCTCTTAATTATATTACTATTCATTAATTTAAATAATTATTATTAAAAATTTATTCTTAATTCTTATTTTTATGGGTGAATGGGACACTCTAGATTTGATTCTGCGCGTCTTCTTATATAATATATATATATTATTATAATATATTATATATTATATATATATATAATATATATAATATATAATATATTATATATATATATATATATATAGTATATATATATATATATATATATATATATAATATATAAATCTCGTTGACGTCAATCGAACGAAAAAATCATAAAAATCAATATATATATATTATAATATAATATATATAATAGTATATATATATATATATATATATATATATATAATATATATATATATAATATATATATAGTATATATATATAAATATATATATATAGTATATTAATATATATATATATAATATAATATTATATATATTATATATATATAGTACATTATAATATATATATATTATATTATATATTATATATATTATATATATATATATTATATCTATTATATATATATATATATTAATTATATATATGCAGGATATTCCTGAAATATATGCTTATAAAATAAAAGAAAGCATTTTCGGAAAAATCCTTACATAAAGAAAACTATCGATTATCGAAAAAATAAAAGTTTATCAATATCGATAATTGAAAATAATATTGATAATTTCGATTATGGATAAGCTTTGCGCAGCAATTTTAGAGCATTTTATTTGCAATTTTTGTTTAAATTGAAGAAAAGTAAATTCCAGTGTTAAATAAAAATGCCCAGAAAGTGTGCTGCACTACATTGCTGCAATAAGTACACACGTAATTAAGAAAACATTAATTTCTTTGGCTTTCCAAAAGATAAAAGTGAATTTTATATTTGGGCTGATTTGTGTCTACATCCGGACTTGAAGTACGATTTTGAGAAAAATAAATATCTTGTGCTTTGTCAAAAACATTTAGTAGAAAAGAGTGATATATATGAACTTGGCACAAAAAACTTTTTAAGGAAAAGTGCCAGACCTATTTTAGTTAGGCCTAGTGAAACTTCTTCAAACTTAATTGTGAAACAGTCGACCGATAAGCCTACAATTGCAGTTGGTGAAAATGACTCTCAACTGCAGATGGATTCTGCAGGAATTTCTTATATTCCACATGCGACTAACATAGGTAAGGTTTAGAGTAACCTATTTAAATTTATAAAAATTGGCATACTGTAAAAATATAATAATGAATAAAAAAAAAAAATGACAGACGTCTTTAGGAAAAAAAGCTACAGCTTCTCAAAGTTTGGATTAATTCCATAGGCTTTTCTTATCTCACATTATGAAATAGGCGATTATAGAAATTGTGAGAAAAATGGAAAATATAGCTGATACATATATTACAAAACCATAATGTAAAAAGCAATCCTTAATTTTTAAAGTATTTAATTTTTTATGTATATTAAATATGTTTTTGATAATTATTTAGAGTAAGTGCCTCTAAACATTTTTTTATAAAAATCACAGCATATACTCTAAAAAAAATAGTAATGAATAAAAAAAATATATTAGTCTCCTTAGGAGAAAAAAAGTTACAGCCTCTCAAAGTTTAAAAAAATCCTATTGACTTTTCTTATAAAAAAAACTGACCAGAATTTCTTTTAATCATAATTAACAAAATAGGCGCAAGGGATGACTGTAAAAGAAATAGTAGTACAGTCATGGTTGCCAGAGCTCAATCTAGGCTTACAGCAAT
>JABUQX010051312.1:0-10000 GCA_015478945.1 Trachelipus rathkii
TGGTTTCATCTTTGAGTGAACTTCATTGTCTTTGTATGAAGTCATTCTTGCTAATCGTCTCTGTCTAGTAATGTTGACATGATTTATATTCAGATCTTTGATGAATCATGACTTTGATGACATTGCATACCGCTAGCAGGTTAATAGAACAGTGAGTTAATTATTCTATTGGCCTTCCCCTAGTTCATAAGCTATACCAGCAGCAAGGGTGCTCCGGTCATGCGCGCATGTTCGCCGCGGTGAGGATCCACTGAACTCCTCAACCCTGCGAGGTGTCGCTTCGCCGCTTGTTTCTCTCGCCCGGGCCGCGTGCGCCACTGTCAGGCGCAAAATTAACGGCGTCTCCTGCTCGCCGTCGCTGGCGCCGCGGTAGGTCGCATATTTCCGCGGTAATCTGCCGCCTGGCGTGCGCCGTGCATGGCGAAATAATTCCGTTGGGCGTGTAACGGAAAATATGATATCAATGGTAAACTATTCAAAGAAATTTCGTTTGTCAAATATATATGAGTCATTCATTTTTATTTTCATACTTATTACATTTTTATTTAAAATACTATTTCTGCGAACATTAAAAGCTAATGTTAGATCTCTATTATCATGATGATTTATTTTACTGAGCATTAATATTTTTTATACTTATATTATTTTTACTATGTACTTTTTTACTTATATATCTTTTTAATTCTAATATTCTTTCTTAAAATTGTATGTAAGAAGAAAAAATCGAGTGTCTGATATATATCATTTTATTAACTGACATAAATTGTACGAAATTTTACTAAAACATTAACATTAAACATTAAATAAAAGCAGTAAATCAGTGAATCAATAGAGGTGTTACCTAACACCTAGGGGGGGATTAGTAAGCCTTTTTGTTTTACTGTTTATTATGTAACATCTTGGTTTTACTGCTTTAGCTTTCTGCTTTACTGGCTTTTAACTTTCTGCTTTCCGCGTTAACTTTCTGCATTTACTCTGCTGTTTAACTTTCCTGATTTGACTGTTGTTAACTTATCTGCTTTACTGTCGTTTACCTTTCTGCTTAAGTACTTTTTACTTTTGCTTGGTACTGGTCTTTAACTCACGATGTTTTCTGCTTTACTCATATATTGTATTAAACATTAACAACTACCGTTAAAGCAGTAAATCCAGTATAATCAATAGAGGTGTTATGTACCTGAATACGCTGAGGGGATTAGTGGATGGCTTTTTGTGTTTTCTGTTTTGACGCTTTGAAATGTGGCTATCTGCTTTTAACTGCTGTTAACTCTTCTTTACTGGCTTTAACGTATCTGCTTTACTGCTTTAAAAAGCGCTCTCCGTGCTTAACTTGCTTACCTATCTGCTTTCTTGCTTTAGAACTTTCTGGTCTTCAAACTTGCTTTAATTTGACGATTTTTTCCAAAAAGACATAATTTTTTCTTTCTTTTCACTCAATTTTTCTTTTATTGTTATTCTTTTTATTCTTTTTTATTTATTTATTTTTTATATTTCAATTTTATTATCATTCCTATGTGGTTGAAATGACACCTGAATTTTATTCTTTGTCTTTTTATTTTATTTTTTACTATTTTACTTTTATTATTATTTTATTGTTGTTTTAATATTTTAAGAGAATTCTTATTTATCATATATTTTACTTTTCCTAATTTGAAACCTTTTATTTATTATTTTTGTTATTGTATTAAATTACATTTTATTTTTATCTTTTTTTATTCTTTATTTTATTTCTTATTCCTTTAATCTTTTATTATTATTTTATTTTTATTATTTTTATTATTATGACTTAGTGTTATTTATCTCCCTGTTGTTATTATTTATTAGATAGAACCACCTTAACACAGTTACAGACACAACGCACTTACAGCTATACACACATCACTATTGAACATATGTAATACAGCACCATTCATCTAGATCCACTTACATTTTAACAGACTTATACATCACAGCACACACAGAGTTTACTTAACATGATTTACTACACTCACATCGTTTACCTTACACTGCACGACACAAGATGTGTACGTTACACACACAGCACACAGATTTACTACACACCAACCAGATTTGAGCTTATATCATCGCATACAGATTTACTTACACACACCACAGATTTACTTATTACACACGTGGATGTTACTTACAGTCACAATCATATTGGCTTTTAGAAACTTTACACACCCACACACACACGCACACCCTCTACAACACCCACACAGCACATTCCATTTAGAGCTATTATAATAATTTATGAAAATTTTTATACCTACATTTTTACTCCTATATTTATACTCTTCATTCAAATACAAATATTTCTAAAGTTTCTTAAAACTTTTATAATGAATCAATCATTATCTTTGAACAAAAATATTATTAAGTCTGTTAATATACTTTTTTTGTTTTATAAATTTAATAATATCAAGTTTAAAATAACTTTTAGTAATATTTTTTAATGAATTTATTAAAAACTATATATTTTACGTTACCTTAAAGGCAATAAATCAGAAAATGCATAAAGTTTAGTGCCACCTAGCACCCTCTATATCACAAAAACCAGCTATTGTCCTACGTTTTGTTCTTTTTTGAGTACTGCTTACATCACTTTAGCGATTGTATTACTAGAGAGAATTGCTAATTAATTCCTTCCTTTGGGACCGTAAGTTAAATTTAAAATCATTCAGTTTTTGTTTTCAATCAACAATTAATTCACTAAAAAAATATCTATATCGGATGTTTAACTAAAAATAGTTTCCAAGTTTTTTTAAATATGGTTTGGATTTTCTTTAAATCTATGAAGGCTATGTGCAAACCATCACGAGAAAACAAAACAACCCGCACTCGTTACAGATACGAAAGCTGCTCTCTCTGTAAATGGGTTGAGAATATATACTAGCCCGTGAAATGTTAGGATAATTCCGTTTTGTACCCCGGGGCGATTTAGGCCTAATACCAGGTCAAAATTATATTTCAAACTGACCTTTTTCTGTAAAATGTGTGGCAATACTACGTTAGGCCTAAATGTTAGGCGCCTAAATTTAGGATTAACCTTTTTGTAAACGGGGATTTAAGCCTCATTCAGGTCAAAGAGGTAATGAGTTTTGGTTAAAGACTGTTATAGTATCTTTATAAATTTTTTAAAATTGCTTCATGATCGGAGTGCATGCTGGAAGAACAGTAATGGTTACATTTTGTTGCTGAAGTGGACTGGATGTAATTCTCTTTATCTATATTGACCATCGTATGTGATTGGTCGAGAATTATTTTATCGCTTTTTTGGTTTAGGTCTGAGAAAGCATCGCTTTTTCATAATCCTGAGCCTATCTGATTGCGTATGAAAATTTATTGAGCAGTGGAATTTTAGACCAAACTCATATTAAAAAATTTCATACTCGTTTTGCTCTTAAGCGGTGCCAAGTTCTCTGGTTTCGTATTATAAAAGTGTTCTTTTCACTTAAGTGTATTATTCATGTTCAGCCTTAACAGGTATAGCCTCAAACATAGACATTGGTCAATGGGAAAATCAAGACTCCCGGCTATGGTAGGTTTCATTCTTTATAATAAACCTAAGAGGCCTAGATTCACCATCCATATCCAGCCAAATCACCCATGTTATAATACAAGCGTATTTTCGTGATGGCCAATGAATTACTTGTATATGTAATAAACTGAAGAGTGGCTTTACAGATAATACTTTAAAACCAAGCTCTAGATTTAAACTGGACCGAAAGCAGTTATTAGCTCTGTGCGAGAAGACCAGCGGATAGCAAAACTTACTGCTATCATTTATAAACTCAAACACATAATCACTTGGAAGTTAGATATATGCGTGAGAAATAATCGAAACACCGTATTTGAACCTAATTGATTCTATCATTCGAGGCCTAGCGCAGATAAATATATGTTAGAGGGTACGTAATGCCATGTTAATGCAGATTGAAGAAGACATATTGTGTTTATCTAATGTAACGTAAGCGTAATTCATTACATGTTATAACAAGAATACTACGCATTTTAAGAAACACCCTGAATCGATGATCATACGCCAATATCGATCGCTTCTAAGTTTCTATTAGACGTACATAACATTCATTTTATCTACTTTAAAACAAGGCAGTAAAGTAATTTATGCAGGTGACCAGAAGTAAATATACTATGATATCTGAGGGAGAACTTTTTACGTATGTGTTAACTGAAGGTATGGAGACATCTGAACTATATCATTCGATAATGTATAAATGATTGTCATATTTGCAAAAGTTTAAAGAATTGTTAATATATAAATGGCCGAAAACTCAATGGTGGAAGTGTAATGAGAGAGTATTAAATAATATCTTCTGTATTATATTAATGTGAACCTATATATTATATGAAAACATTTAAATTATTTTTAACACGTTGTATATATTAATCGTTATTTATATATATTATATAGTATATATATATATATATAATATCTATTAATTATATATTATATATATTATATATATTATTAATAAATATATATATATGAAAGTTACTTAAGGGATGATTATTTAAATTTTAATTATATATAATATTTTTATTACTCTTATTTTTATTTCTTAAAATAATAATTTTCATTGTATTATGAGAAGAATAAACGAAACTTGGGCTCAGGATATGAAAACATGGTTTTTTCATACCTTAAAACAAAAAAGCGATAAAATCATTCTCGACCAATCACATACGAGGTGATATAGAGGTAAGGATTACTCCGTCCACTCACAGAAAGGTAAACATTTCTTTCTTACCTGATCAAAGGATCTTACCGGCTATCCAGCAAGTTTCAGTTTGAAATATATTTATAAAATAATAACATTGATCTCAATTCTTTGTATATACTGGAATTACCTTTTGACTCTGATATTAGGCTTCAAAATCCTGTGATACAAAGGTTTCTAAATTTAGGCTAATTTAGGCCTAACGTAGTTATTGCACACATTTTACAGAAGTCAGTTTGAAATATATTTTGACCTGGTAATTAGGCCTAAGATCGCCCCGGGTACAAACGGATTATCCTTAATTTAGGGCTAAAGTTGATTTTTTTCAAACCCATTTTTACAGCCACAGGTCAGTTTCGTAGCTGTAACGTGTGCGGTTTACCATTTTGCTCGCATTTCAGTGTCCTTCGCCACGATAGATGAATAATAAAGAGAAATGCAAAAACTATTTAAAAAACTTTGAAATATTTTTAGTTAACCACGAGTGAATAATAAAATGTAAGTGAATTTTTATTTTTAAATAACTTTAGTAATGATTTATGTGAAAAAACAGAGTAGCGCCCAGCAGAGAAGAAACTTAATTTTTTATTTTTATACTTATTATCCATCGCTATAAGAATGATGTTAAAGGCAGTAAGTCAAAAGGAACAAAATCGTGGCTAGCTCTGGTGTAGAGGGGCAGGGGTTTGACTTAACTGATTTTTTCTGATTCTTTGCTTGTAAGGTACGTAAATGATATGTTTAATAAAATTTCATTAAAATTTTACTAAAGTTATTTTAAAAACTTGTATAGTATAATTATTACTTATTAGCAGTTAATAAATAATTCTTGTTAAAGGTAAAGTTTAATTTCGGATAAGGAAGTTTTAAGAAACTTTTGAAATTATTTAGTTATATGATCGTTTTTGTCAATATAAATGTACGTGTTTTAATTAAAACATAAAATTTTTTAAATAATTAACGTTATATGTGTCAAGTGATTATACGTTATAGTTGTAAGTGAGTGTGCGTGTGTTTGTGTGACAATTGAAGTGAGTGTGTGTGTGTGGTGTTGTATAATAAATTGGTACCTGGAAATAGAACACTTCTTTTAAGTTAAATCCTGTGTGTGGTAAGTTCAATCTGTATGTGTGTTAAGTAAATCTGTTTGTGTGTAGTAATCTGTGTGTGTGTGTGTCGTGTGTAATATAAGGTGTGCTGTGAGTGTAAGTAAGTCGGTGTGAGTGTAATTAAATTCTGGTAAGTAATCTTGTGGTGTGGTGTGTGTATAACTTGTAACATGTACAGTGCATAAGTGAATGTGGTGTTAAGTGTCATAGTGAATGTGTCGTATATAGTTGGTAAGCTTTGTCGTTAAGTGTGTTTATAATAATAATAACATAGGGATAATTAATAACAGTATATAATAAAATGAATAAAAATAAAATAATAATAAAAGTAAAATATAAAAAGAAAATAAAGAATAAAAAAATAAAAATAAAAAAAAAAGTTACATAAACAAAATAAAATATACTCAAAGTAAAATAATATAAGATATGATACATTTAATAATTGAATAAAATAAGAATGTAATAAATATAGAAGTAAATTACTTTTAAATGTAAAATATAAAAAAAAAAATAAAAAGAATAAAAAGAATGTAATAAAAAAAATTAAAAACAAAAATAAAATAATAATTAAAAATAAATATTTAAAAATAAAATAAAATAGAATCAAAAGAAATAAATAACTCTTTGCAGAATAAAAACAAATAAAAGAAAAACTTACATAATTATAATAATAAGTTTAAGCAGTAAAGCAGAAAGTTAAGCAGTAAAGCAGATAGTTAATGCAGTAAATAGAAGAGTTAAAGCAGTAAAGAGAAAGTTTTAAAGCAGTAAAACAGAGAGTTAAAAGCAGTCAAGCAGATAGTTAATGCAGTAAAACAGTAAAACAAAAGCATACTTAATCCCTTTGTTGCTAGGTAATACACTCTATTGAATTGTACTGATTATACTGCTTTAAGGTCTGTAAGTGTTAATAAATATATGAGTTAATACAGTAAAGCAGAAAGTTAAAAAGTAAACCAAAAAAATGAAAACATCACCGCAGAGAGTTAACACCGTGAGAGCAGAAAGTTGAACAACAGTAAAGCATGAAAGTTAAGTCAGTAGAAGCAGAAGAGTTTTAAAGCAGTAAAGCCAGAAAGGGTTCAAGCCAGCAAAGAGAACGAAGTAAAGGCACGCGAAAAGCAAGATTAAAGCAGTCCATCCATTTACTGCCGCCAAATAATCCGCAAATAAAATTTTCGCAAAAGGCCCATTGCACTCTCACGGGCTGGTTAAGGTATTGTAATGGTTATATGTTTTTTAAGTAAAATTTCGGTACAATTGTAGTAAAAATAAAAGATTATGCAAAACAGACACTTTGAATTTTTTCTTCTTACATATAAATAAAAAAATTTATCAATTAAAAAGTATTAAGTTTAAAAGTATTGAATCAAAATATGTTAAGTAAATATATGTTGTTAAATAATCGATCTGTATGAGTTACAGTTTTATGTTCGGAAAATTGTTTTAATATAAAATTTTAAAGTATGAAAATAAAAGAATGACTTCATAGTAATTGAAACGAAATTCTTTTGGAAAGTTTTACATGGAATATCAGTATTTTTTTTCGTCACAGCGAGAATTTCTTCGCCTGCGGGCGCCGCGTGCGGTGGTACGCGTAATATGGCGCTAACGGCGCACGCGGCGGTCGGATACGCGTAATTTTGCGCCTGCGGGCGCACGCGCGGGCCGGGCGGGAACGCGCGCGGGTCGCACCTGCTGGGTGGCGGGTTCGTGGATTCTTCACGCGGAGGGCGCATGCGGCAGCCCCTGGTGGTTAGCTTATGAACTAGGGAGGGCATTAATATTAACTCTGTTCTAGTTGAGCCATCAAAGATGAGTTCATCAAAGATGAATCATCAAATATAGGTGGTATCAAAGACAGAGGTAGACAAAAGATAGGTCATCAAAGATGAACCATTCAAGTTGAGGCATCAATAGTTGAGGCCAAAAGCTGAGGCATCATAGTTGAGGCATTAATGCTGAGGCTTTAAAATATCGCATCAAAGTTGAGCATCAAAATATCGAGTGTGTGAGCGTAAGTGTAAGTGTGTATGGTGTGTGTGAGTGTAGTGTATATGGGCTAGTGTAAGTGCCCTATGGCAAGTTAAGTGCTATAAGTTGAGTGGTTGTATAATGTTCATAGTGGAAATTATGTTGTATAAGTGACGTAGTTGTATTGGTGTGGTTATAGGTGACATGTAATGTCTGTATAAGTGTCAAGTAATTCGTGTGTGTGGTAAGTAAATCTGTCGTTGTAAGTAATTCTGTATTGTGTAAGTAAAAATCTGTGTGTGAGTGGTAAGTAAATCTGTGTGTGGTGTGTAAGTAAATTGGGCATCATAGGATAACAGAAATTGGGTTCTCTAAAATTTGTATCGAGAATACAAGAAGGTTGGCTAACAATATTAGGGCTCGGCTGTAAAATTAATGGTGGCCTAAAATTAACGGTGGCCTAAATTATAGCGCCATGGGAAGACCAAGGGCTTGTCAGTTGTGTTTTGAGTGTAATAAGTGTAAATGTAAAGTGAGTATGCTTATGGGTGAGTGTAAGTGTCATAGTGGATGTAATAAGTGTGTGTCTGTGTCGGTGTGTGTGTGTTTTTCGTGTGTGTGTGTGTTGGTGTGTGGTGTGTACCTGTAGGTGTGTGTAGTGGTGTGTGTGTGGTGACCTTGCTGATGGAAATAAGTTAGGGCAGATCCAAACAGGTCAGGGTACCTTACATGACTCATGATAGCGCGAGATGCTTCACCAAAGGAAAGGTGAGAGTACTGGCTGAGCTCCAATGGTGGGGTGGCTGACTTGGGTGTTAGGATGTAGGCAGGATTGGGCATGGGTGTAGGCTTAGGTGTAAGGCTTAGCACAAACATCAAAAAATAGAGCTAGGCCCTTAAAGGCCAGAAAATTGGTGTGGGCCAAAAATGACCCATGGCATCGGGCAAGGTCAAGGCCTAAATATCATGGGTCGACAAGGTTAGACTATCAATAAAGGGGCTAAGCCCCTAAATGAAGATCAAAATTACCGTGGGCAAAAATGAGCCCATGGCCGAAAAAATTAGGGTGGGTAAAGATAGGGGGCAATACGTATTCTAACGGTTGCTATAACAGCAGCGTTTTTTGGGCGCAACACCTTTCTTCAGGTTGCAAAAATTAGGGTTGCCAAAAAAATTAGGGGTTCTCAAAAAAATTAGGGTTGCCAAAAAATACCGGGGGCCCAAAAAATTAGGGTCGGTCAAGGTCAAGTTAAAAAGGTCAAGAAGGTAAAAAAGGTCAAGGGTCAAAAAGGTCATCAGGTCAATTAAAAGTACAGTCGGAAGGTTCAAGGTCAAATAGAGGTCAAGCGATACTATCAAGGGTCAATGTTAGTCAAGGTCAAGGTCAGTCAACTTTATCTCCAAGAGGTCCGGATGGTCCAGGATCAAACCCAAAGAGGTCCAGGATGTCATGGTCAGGTCAGTATAGCTTCTGGATCAAGAAATCGGCAGGATCTGCGAGGGGTCAAGCCCAAAAAGGTAAAGGCCTCAAGAAAGGTTGAAGGGCAAGGTAAAAAAATTCGAAGCTCAAAAGAAGGTCACGGTCAAAAAAAAGGGGTCAGGTAGGTCGTCAGGGTAGTGGGTTTTTCGCCTGGGTTGGTTTTTCGATGGGTGGTTTTTTGGGTGGGTTTTTGGGGTGGTTTTTTTCGGTTCAATATCCCTCTCGCCTCTACTTATATATATCTAACTATAATATATATATATATTATATTATATAATAGTTATATATATATATATAATATATACTATATATTATATATAATATATATATATTATATATATTAACTATATATATATATATATAATATATAGTATATAATATATATACATATTATATTAGTATATATATCATATATGATATAATCATATAATAAATATAATCTATCTATATAGTAAGGCTGTAATGATATAAATATAGTAGGAGACATTACAGGAACATACAGTGTCCTAACATAGGTATAATAATAGCCTATAGGAAGCGAGGAGCTATTAGTATTATAGCATTTATATAATAATGATATATATTCTATATATATATGAGAACTATTATGTAGAGAGGAGGATGTATGGGGTATAGTGAGTATAATATTATCATCGACGAATACAAGTGTTAACCCTTCTTTTTATATATGCCGA
>JABUQX010051313.1:0-12736 GCA_015478945.1 Trachelipus rathkii
TAATATTAATTTTTAACACTGTAAACAATATGGTGGAGACTATAATATACTTATTTTTATTATATAAATTTTATGATGTTTGTTTTCCTTACTTGCATCTGAATATACATATAATTGCAACTACTAAGGATACTAATTTCAACTAATTTTTATTTATTGTTACATAATGACCGTAGTGACTTGCAACTTTTTCTTAGATAGAAACTTATTACAAAATAGATTGAACACATGTCATTATATATAGTTTCTCTTTTTAGTTTTCAAAATAATTTATCGTATTACTTGATGTTAGCCTTTTAATTTCTCCTTCATGCAAAGAATAAAATAAATAGAACTACCATTCATCTGAATCATTCGATAGGTTTTAGGGAGAAAATAAAAACAATAATAAACAAGTTACTACACTTTAAAATAAACACATAATATAAAAAAAATTCTTCTATATATTAGCTGCTACTTGTGAGTTATCTTCATAAATTATATCGTGTTATACGGCATGTATATTAGTCATAATCCGCTTGAACACAAAAATCTTTTGTAGTTCAAGCAGAAATATTCATACTCAGCCAAATTGAGTCATCAATAATGCTGATTCATCACATATTTTGGGTAACAAATTTAAACATCAAAATTTAGACTAGAATTCTTTTGTCTTAGTTTTTCTCATATTTGACAAACATTGCGCAAGTAGTGAAATCATGTCCACGCTCTTTGTCGACAGGGTTGATGAAAATGATATATCAACACAAAATCACTTTTAGTGTTGCACGCCGTCAGCGTCCCCTTAATATTATTGTCACTTGAATTAAATTATGTTTGGCCCATCATGTACGTAATATCTTACAGAATAAAATTTTTCATTGAAATATTGGATGCACAGACACATAAGAGTTGAGTCCTGAAGTATGACTTGAAAGGCTATATACACTGATGGTTGAAGAACTCAAAGAGTGTATGTCGTATTTAGAGTAAGTGGTAGATATATATATAATATTGGAAATGTTAGTGGTAATACTCCAAAATATCCTTATTTTACTATTTTGAATAGTATAATAAATAAACAAATCAATTAGGATTGATGAGAAAATATATTAGAGTATTACGGATAGATAATAGTATATAAGTGTAATATATAAATATTTGAGATTATGATATATATATATGACAGTTTTTTAATGGAATTTGCAATACAGGTATAATAATATAATATCATAGTAATATAGTTATTTTAATGATGAAAGTTATTTAATACTTTTATATACTCTAATTATACTATTACTATTGCAATGGACACTTATATAATGGGATGATGTTAAGTTATATCATATTATATATATATATGGTTGATGATTTAAGGTTCATGTAGTCACGTATATAATACTTTATATAATCATATATTATTATATATCTGAGATTAGATATAATCATAATTATAAGAGTGATAGTATGTATGATTGATAATACTATACGATAACTAGTTGAATAAATATATAAATAGGTACGTATATTAATGATGTATAGATATATTATATAAATGTATGATATACCTTAATATATAGATAGTTATATAGATATATATATGATATGTATAGGTAGTTTTTATTTTATATAGTAGTTAATATACTAGTACGCGAAGTATAATGATAATAGAATAATAGTGTGATTTAGTAGGCTGTTATAAATGTCCCTTACTAATATATATTTACTGTATATCTACATATTATAGGTTTATAATATTATGGTGAGCAGCTTTATTTAATTTATTATAACTTGAGCTGGTGTGGGTGATTTATGATAATAAAGTAATAATATTATGAGGTTGGAGATAGTAGGTATAATCAGGTAATAATGAGTGTTAGATATGGTTGGAAGAATTATAGTAGAGTTAGAGTATATGGTAATAAGTAGTATGTACTACTAATAATATATATATTGTTTCTTATATTTAATATTATATTTATATATTTTAAAAGACTATCTTTAATATATCTAAATTATAAAATATGAACAGAATAAAGCAATTTTATTTTATGGTTATCTCTGATTGAGCTTGGTTCAGAGAATTATAACATTAGTATAAAAGTAAGTATTTATTAGAGAGGATATTATTGAGAGTAGTATAAGAGATTTATATCCTGGCTAGTGAATTAGTACTGTAAAAAGTAGAGCTTGGATCATGAGCACTTGATAAATATATAGATTAATACTAGTATAACGATGTCTTCTAATATAAGATTAATCAAAGTGTATCAAATTTTATTAAGACAGATCGTAAAAGGATATGGTATAAGTCTACATTAATAACATATACTATCTAAATATATCACTCATTATATAATAAATATATATATAATAATATACGTTGATTATAAGTTTGATAAATGTAATTAGTTATTGGTAATATGTATATATGTTTGGAGGGTTGATGATACACCAGGATTAAAAACAATAATATATAATATAGTATATTACCCTTATAGTTATTCTTAAATTATATTAATATTAATTTATTATTTATTAATTTATGTTATATTATATGGAAATATGAGAAGAGTAATTGAGATATAAATATATATATACTATATTATATTAGCAACTAAATCTATAATACTTTTAAAAGTATATACCATATAGATGATATTGTATTATAGTTACTGTGTTCGTAAAGGTAATGTGGGGATTATAATATATATATAGTGATCAATAGTGAAATAGATTAGGTTATCGTGCTAGGTATCTGTAGCGCAACTTATTTAAATATAATATATATATATATACTATATAGTTTGATTAATATTCGCTGGTTTAACATTCTTTGGATATCTATATTAAATATAACGTATCTTAGATTGATGTAGCATATAAATATGATATATATATTATATAGTTATATAATTAATAGGGGTATACTTTCAATTAGAGTGAGTATTAACTAGTTATATATTGTCTTGACTAACTTTAGTCTTATTGATTATATCGTATAATATTAAATATATATATAATACATATAATATATAGGTAAGTTTATATAGTAAGTAATATATATAGATTAGTTATACTGGATAATATTATATATATGATAGAAGTCATATATATATATATTGATTCTTATATATATAATAGTATATAATATATAAATATTAAAGACAAATATAAATTTTAAGTATCTATATACTATAGTTTCTTTGAATGATATATTAATATATAAATAGTCTATATACTTATAATATATATAATATAATAGTGAGATATACAATTATACACATAATATATATTATAATATATATATATTATATATAATAGTAATTTTATATATATAATAGTATTATAAATATTATCTATTAATATATATTAATAGTAACATATATATATAATATACTAATACTATATAGTATAGATCACTTATATATATTAGTTAGTCAAAGATAAGAATATATAGATATAATATACAATAAATGAATGAAGTATGAAATATTAAGTAAGAAAGTGTTGTTTATAATGGTGAAGAGTACGATGGTGTGAGAAGTATCTAGATTGTGGTGCTGATAGTACAAACGATCAAGGTGAGACATTTGTAATATGTTAAAATAAATGCTAATGGTTGCGGATGGATTACGCCTTAACGTTTCAAAGGTCTACCCGTAGGGATCAATAATGTATAGTAACACACCGTGATGTGTTGATTTGACAAACAACCGCGATGATCTGGTATGATTTGAGGATGGCTATGGTTCATTATAACAGAAATACGTTGGATAGCAGATGAATGATTAGTAGCTAACGTAACAGGAGATTTTGGTATTCTAATGTTATGTTAGTGGTTGGTGTGATGCAGGTACATCTGTGCTGCTCGTATGAGTTCGCGAAGGGTTATAGCAATAACAATAGGGGATATTCGGTTTGTTAACGCAAAAGCGCAATAATGTTGTTTTGAACGTATTTTATGTACCACTGTGGTGTAATGGTAGGTGGGGATCGGAGGAATAGAGTGCGTTCTCAGTGCACACAACCAAATTAGCCTCTGCTCCTCACCTCACGTGCTGGACACACTGGACTGAATGTACTGATTTGAAAATGTATTTAGTCTGCGAAATTATGTCTTTATAACTGTTAAAGCTAAATATATACTACTTCGTTCAAAAAAGTTAGAAACCACACACAAATGATCGAAGTGGCGAGTTGAGGGGATAGTTTTAGAGCAGGAAAGGTTTGGAAAGGAATCCACGGTGGAAAGAACACGTTACTTCGAGGACAATAGGGTACGAATAACTCAATAATGTGGATTACCCTCACACGCAGGAAACGTAGGATTGGTAAGTAAGAAGATGTGAGTGCCTAAAGGTTGCAGTATGGCAACCAAGGTCCCCCAGAACTAGCACAGATGGGGGTTGCGAGTGATAAGTGCCAATAGCTTGGCAAGTCGCTGCAGATAACGCACAAGGTTGTTCCGTCCGAAATCGCTGGGCTGGAGCCTTGCGCGGCATGGTGGATTTGTGTGGTTTCTTGGTCTGAATTTCGTGTATGATCCATGGGACGAGTCTGGCATTGGATGACTGCCTGAACCCGTCCATAAGAATGCTCTCTGTGGAAGGCTGGGTCGAGATTGTCCTGTGGACCAGTGATCTTACATCCCATACGGTCCGTGCAGCATGCCTGTCGGAGGAATCCGGGATTTCCTTCCGTGGAGGGCGGTACTGCAATCTTCGCGATACCCACAAATGTTCGACATATGGGTATGAGGTTCGGGCACTCTGAATGCTGGCCATTCCGCAAGTGCCGAGTAATTTGCAACCGTCCTAAAGAGTAGTCGGGTTCTTTTAAAAATTTTTCACAGAACATTGTCATGCAATTAAGATAAATGTAGTTCCACCGATGTAGAGGCATATGGCCACGAACATATTAGGTGTTCTGGAAAGGGATTCTGTTGATATACTGTAACAGGGCTGTAAGAGTGATTCCGATCTAATATGTGCCATCTGTTCCAGGTCTCAGAATGGGTCCCGACTGTCAAACGCAGATGTCTCATCCCCAGACCATAAGCAGGTAACACACCACACCTGCCTACAAACGCGCAACACCCTGAGCGCAATTGCACATTTCGCGAACCTCTACCGTTGGTCGTCGACATCAATTCTATCACGACTGTGCCCAGGCGTGCAGAGACACCAGACACTCTACACTCGTCCGTAAAGAGCACTATTGCCTCAATTCGTCAGATCGTCCAAATATATGGTGTTTCTCGGCAGATAGGCACATTCGTGCTTCTGCCCATTTCGAATTGGTGCCGTGTGCTGTGCGGTGGATCGGATTAATGGGCAGGCGCCTGGAGTCAGTGTTAATGTTTCCGAGGCAAGCGCTTCATCAACGACACTTGTATGTCAACATGACACCCTGTGAGTCGTGTTCCTCCGCCATCGCTGCATCTGCAGATGTGTGCTGTTGGTATTCGCTTCTCGTAATGCACGCAAGACGAAATAAATCGGTTCTTCCACGGGTGTCGTGGCCCTGGACCTGCCTGTTTCTCATAAATATATGGTACAGTGGGGATGAAGCCGTTCGAATCATGTGTAAGGGTTTCCCTGGGTACTGATGCGGTAAGGTTGAAGAACCTGAGTAACAACTGCGTTTGGTGTTGCGCTAGCAAACTTTCTTCGAACGTGTTACGCAAAGTGCCGGTCGGTGGTACCCCGTCTGTCCTTTCGGCGTGGGTGGTTACTTCTTCGATCTGCACTGCACGATCTCTTTGCAGTCTGACAAAACTATCCTCCTCCATGTTTAATCGGAGTTGCTTTTGCTACCTGCAATGATCCCTGGCTCGATTATACCCCCGACATAACCTACACCCCCTCTCCCAAGCTTAGTTCGCAAAGCTTAGTTACAGTGGTTTATTTTTTTTAAAAATTTATCGGAGATGGACGGCCAATATTGCAGCCAATTATCTGCGGGGTGGTTACATAGTTACTAGTGAAAGCTGGTCGTCTGTGTTGGTATGTGGGTTATCTGAGGTTCGGGGCCTTTCCCTTCCTCGCGCAGGGACATGTTAGCTAGTAGCCGTGCGTTTTTTTCAATTTTAGAACGAGTGGTATATGTTTAATGATATATGTATATATTATACATATTATATAATATATACTACCTTATATACGTTCAAGTAGCTTATATTTACGTATATATATATATAATATATATATATATATAGTACTATAAGTAAAATATACAAGACTTTGAAGTAAAAAGCCAACACGTAAAATTCCTAGATCGAGTTCCCTAGGAACGAATAGCATTGAAGAAAGACCAGAAGTTAAAACAAGACACAAATTTTATTTGAATTGAGATAAAACGCTATGCAAGTCTTCATGACATATATATAAATACCATCCTTATGCTCTTTCTTAACTTGAAGACATTCCGTCTTTCTCACACATGAATACAAATAATCTGGATACAAATAATAGCAATGGTAATCTGTAATGAAAAAGTTTTGCTAAATGAGAAGAATGAAAAGTTATTCAAAGTATCTCAGGCAAACTTAACGTTGCAATACTCCAACCAACGATAAGAGCACTACATGTAGATGATGCTGCACATCTGCAGCAAGATGTTTTTGGCTTACAATATGTTGTGGAACGCGAGTTAACCAACTGTTTCAAGAGAACTAGAATGAACTCATTGCTGGTGGTAATGTTTAAATTACCCAAAAAAAGAGATATATTCATGAAAGAATGGACACAGGCGCACAAGTGTGGGTTTCACTTTAATATAGTACATATAATAATAATATTATATAATATATAAGTGAATAGTATTGTATATATAGTATTCAACGTGCCTTCAGATAAACCACAACTTCTCTGCAAGTTTCCCCTAATAAAATAGATATAGTAAAATATTAATAATAATAAAACTATAGATAAGTTATATATATTTATTATTAATAATTACATAATATATTATAATTATATTATAATTTACATATAACATTTAATACTAATTATAATTTATATAATATATAACTATAGGTTCAATAATATATATAATATTAATATTAAGCTTCTTTGTCAGACGCACCAGAACCGATGCATTAGGTGAATGGATATACCACTCCACCATTAAACCCCAATCCACTCAGGTTCTCCAGATGGATCTTGAGGTTGGCTGTCCAAGATTCAGTGATTAAAATAAACTCATATTTTTCGCTTGCAGATGTATGGTATGTATTATATTATCTCAAAATTATTACTTTAATTATTATTATTATTATTATTATTTAAATTAATATATCTATATTATTAATTCTTTATATTAATGTTTGTTAAGGATGATGGTTATTACGTATTATATATTATTTCAAAATGGTTAATTATTTAAACTTTTTATTATTATTATTATTATTACAGAATGATCAGTACACCGATTCAAGAAGTGATTACGTACACAACGAAGTCGCTTGTGATTACAACGCGCCATACATTATCAGGAGCTCTTTGCAGCATCTCTGTCGAACAGTTATCATTACTAACTTTTATGCACAAAGTTAAGCTTATATAAATATATATAGATATATAAAATTAATATATATATATATATATATTAATATAATAATATTCTATATTATATTAATATATATTATTATATATATAAATATATAATATAGTATAATAATTAAATTATATATAGTATATTATAATTATAATATAATATATAATATAAATAATAGTATTATATATATATATTAAATATAATAATATATAGTTATATAAATATAATATAATATATATATACAGCATAATATAATATATATTAAATTAATATAATAATATTAAATTAAGTATATAATGTATATAATATATTAATTATAATATTAATTATATATATAATATATTTATATTATATTAAAACTATATATACTATATTAAATATTATATAATGATATATATATATATATTATAATATAATATTATATATATATTAATATATAATATTATATATATTATATTATATAATATTAAATATAAATTATATCAATATATTATAGATATATAATATATATATGATATATATAAATATATAATATATATATATTATAATTAGATATATATTATAATATAATAATATATTATAATAATATATTTAATAAAATTAATTATCATAGAAGTGTTAAATCTCAATATACAACAATATATTTGAATTAGTTTCATAATGAATCATTCAGCTTATTACAATTAATAATAAATAGATAATCAATATAATCAATAATAATAATATATATATATAATAAGTAATAAATAATAATAATAATAAAATATATAAAATAATAATAATAATAATAATCAATAATTAAAATAATAATAATAAAAATGATAATAATAATGAACACATAATAATTATAATAATATAATAATAATAATAATAATATAATAAAGTGAATCAATAATCAAAATAATAATAATAAATGAAATAATTAAAATAAATAATAATAATAAATGATATGATTTATAATAATAATAATAATAATGAATAATCATAATAATCAATAATAATACTAATAATATAAATAAATTAATAATAAATAAATAAATAATAATAATAATAATATATAATAATAATTAAATATAAAAAATTTTAAGTTTTACCTATATCCAATTTCCTAATATTTTTCTTCTGATAATTCATATTTAGATTTCTTATAATATTAATCTAGAGAAATTAATTTACAAGAAAGTAGGTAGGCATCATTTATTATTTGACTTAGATTACGCCTGACCTTATGTTTACGTTCCGTGACCAAGAGCTCGACAGATAATTACAAGTTTTCGTATTCTATACAGAGTTAATGATTTTTTTTTTATACCAACACTCATGAGATTTTAAAACATATAAATTCAAAATTCAATTTTACAATCCTTTTTAGTATTATCATATTATAATTATCATTACATAAGGGACAATACGTTGAACTTATGTTAAGTGTCAGTGGTTTTAAGTTGTTCTTAGTGTAATTAAGAGCTCATTAAGAGCTTATTTTTCTAGTGTTAAATTTAACTTGGAGAAAATAATTAAGCTAAAACCATCAACAAACTGGCCGTATATAAAAAAACAGGACAATACCAACAATATCTAAAAAAGAACAGTTAACATTTTATTTTTAAAAACCTCAAAAGGCAACAAGACTAGTCCGATAAAGAGGGTAAAACCATGCTGAACGCGCATTAATCTAACGCCACATTGAAAGTCCTCAAGTAAATTAATCATCTTGATCAAAATACAGTGTAAGAGTATACACAAAGACAAGGAAACGCTTTCTCCTGCTTCTCTACAACCAAGATACTCATCTTTCCAGTTATCAATTCACATGTGTTCGTGCACACTTTCGAGCAATCTGGCAGTGCCCGAATCTGACATGTACCGTCGACGTATACGATTGGTTACAATCGCTGCCATTTATATAGCATTAAGACAGCGAGTATAGGTGCCAAGAATACGCAGTAGCAACCATTGTCTTTTTAAAGTCTGAAACGCCATAGTAATGATAAAGATAAGACTAATAGAAAATACTGTTTAGGAATTGATATTTCAACTGCTCGTAACATTATTATAGAAAAAAAAGATACATTGACAATTTAAAAATTTCGTTTCACACGAATAAATCTATTATAAAATTTTTACACGTTTACCCTATGTAAGTAATCCCCAGTAAAACTGAAGATAAATGCGACTGAGGCTTATGCATAGCATAAATACATGCTAAAACAGACATTAACATACAGTTACAACGTATTTGCATTCCTTACTTAAAGATATAATAATCGGTAAATACTCATAATAAGAAAATCTAAAAATCTTCAGTGTTAAGAGCCAGGAAGTAAAATTTCATATCTTTCAATTGGTTAAATAGAATCTAAACTGCTGTACAGATGTTAGCCCGAAGGTTTAACGGGAAAGTCGGAATGATAATCATGCTTCGTGGTTCAGGTATCATATATAATATCAAAATATTGATTTCCCTCTCCTTACATACATAATTCTTTTCTAATTTTCATTTTTTAGAATTATATATTTTCTTATGAAGAGCCAAAGTTTGTACACTATGTAAAAGGTTTGTTGTAACATGAACAGTGCCCTAACAAGAAACTATATATTACGGAAATTGGGGAAGTAAAAATAAAATAGTTATAAAATATGTATAAAACAGCAAAAGCCTGATTGGTGCATTGTGTAGAATTTCTGAAAATAGATAATATACAATCATATACCATAAATAAATATACCTATGTTAAAAAGATATTGATATGAAAAAATAATTTTAGAATATGGTAATAAAATAAGATATAATAAATAAAATATTATCTGAAGAAGATATAATAATTAATAATAATTAGAGTAATAATATAATAATTAAATAATAAGTAAATATATAATACAATAATAATATAATCGCTATTGATTATATATTATTTATTTATAATATTGTTGTTATATATTAATTATAGTTCCGTAAATTTATTATATATATTACTTGAATATGTAATTTAATTATTATTATTCATTATTATTGTATTAATTATTATTTATTAGTATATATTAGTTATATTATTATTATTATTATTATTATGTATTATTATTGATCTAATTATTATTATATATTATTATTTATTATTATTATTTTATTTTATTAATGTATTAATTATGTATTATTAATTTATTATTAGTAATTATTATTATTAGTAATTGATTATTATATCTATTATTGATTATTATTTATTTATATTATATTATTTATTATATTATTATTATTATAATTCATTGATTATATATTATTATTCTCATTTATTATTATTATATATTATTATTTGTTATTTATTATTATTGATTATATTTATATATCTATTATTATTATATTATATTATGTAGTTAATATTATTAATATTATTAATATTATTTTAATTTATTATTAGTTATGTATTAATTATTATTACTATTATTATTGTTAATTATGTATTATTATTATTAATTATTATTATTATTAATTATATTATATAATTAATTACCAGAGAGAAAAATAGAAAATATATAATTAAAAAGAAACTAAATTTACTGTATCTTGCAGGAGCGGGGTAACGGCTAATTATATATATATATATATATATAATAATATATATATATATATATATTATACTAATATATATATATATATATATTATTACTGATATATAACTATATATATTAATATATAGTATATATATATTAGTATATATAGTATAATATATTTATATATATATATATATATATATATATGAGAGAAAGAGAGAATAATTTTTCTTTGAGAATCTTGTTTAACTAACGAAAACTTTGGTATTATTTAACTGAGAACGTTTATGGTTTCACAAGACAAACGAATGTAACTAAGTACCTGTGAACAAGAATACCTTTACACTTTAGTGTTTAGCACAATCCTTCACTTTCTTCAAGAACAGTGCCCTCAGATATCTGCCGTTTTATTTTAATTATCAAAAAATAGGTCCTGAAATTAAGCAAACCAACTCAATTTCAACTGTGGATGTTTTGAAAGGGATAAATAAATTTTCAATTGGGGTAACTAGGTATCTGGGGGTCAAGACTGATTTGATTCCTTGACTGTTTATAACAACCTTCCCCCTTCCTCATGAAGAGTTCTCTCTTATATTTTTATATTTATATTTTATATTTTCTCTTTTATATTCTCTCTTGTATTTTTAAATTCAGAAACTAGGTCACTAAAATATGGGAAATTACTCAAATTTAGCTTTGGATGTCTATGTAAATGGTAAACCTCAACCGGTGTAACTAGGTACCTAGGAACAAGCATACCTTGACTCCTTAGCCATTTTCTACAACCCTTTATCTTTTTCATGAACAGTATCCAGACACATCTGACGTTTTATTTTAAGTACCAAAAATTAGGTCTTGAAATTAGGTAAAATAACTCAATTTCAACTTTTGATGTTATGTAAAGGATAAATTTTCGATTGGTGTAAATAAGTCCTAGGGGCAAGATTGTTTTGATTCTTTGACCGTTTATAACAATCTTCCCCCTTCTTCAGGGGCAGTACCCTCTGATATCTGCTTTTCTCGTGCTATTTCTGGTGGGTGTTGGTTTAAAATGTTGTTTGGTAGTCGGCGTCTTAAGTGGTTTTCTGTTAGTATCGTGTGGATTTCTTTGGTGTGTGTTGTTATTTGTTGGAGGTGGAATGTTGTTCAGAATTTGTTTGTAATATAAAGCTGGTGAAGAAGGAGGTTGCTTGAGTCTGTGGTGGGTGGGGTTAGAGAGTGCAATGTTGTATGGGTGTTGGGGTGTTAGGGTTTTGTAAAAGATTTGGGTGCCTATCATGTCCAGGTGTGTGTTGTCTCTGATAACAACAAAAGAAAATTGATCGAATCATTCTGTATAAAGAACAGCATGACAACTTTATATAAAAATAAGCGGGAGAGGTTAACAAACGCATACAAGAAATAGAATTTAATAAATTGAAACTTAAAAGTGGAATCAAATTAGACATGAATGTACCAAACAACCAAATATTATGATATAATATATTATTATATATAAATATATCTTAAGGTATATATATATAATAATTATGATATCTATAATATATATATATATATGATAGTATATATATCATAATATATTATTGTAAATATATATATACTATATATATATATATTATAAATAGACATATAAATATTATATTAATAA
>JABUQX010051314.1:0-16946 GCA_015478945.1 Trachelipus rathkii
AGAGAGAGATCACTACATTCAGCTCGCTCTTCTTCTCGTAGTCTATAAGTCGTTCGACATTTTCGTCTTTTTGAGACTATAGAGTCGTTCGAATTTCGTCTTTTGAACTATAAGTCGTTCGGGCATTTCGTCTTTTTTGAACTTAAGTCCGTTCGGACATTCTCGGTTTTTGAACTATAAAGTGTTCGGACATTTTCGTCTTTTTTTGAACAGTACAAGTCCCCGTTTCGGACTATTTCCGTTTGTTTGAAACTATAAGTCCGTTAAGACATTTCGTCTTTTGAACTATTAGTCCGTTCGGAATTTCGTCTTTTTAACTATAAGTAAGTTCGGACATTTTCGTCTTTTTTGAACTATAAGTCCGTTCGGACATTTGTTCTTTTTGAACTATTTGTCCGTTCAGACTTTCGTTTTTGAACTATAAGTCTGTTCGGACATTTCGTCTTTTTTGAACTATAAGTCCGTTTCGGATATTTCGTCTTTTTGAACATATAAGTCCGTTCGGACATTTCGTCTTTTTTGAACTATAAGTCCGTTCGAACATTTCGTCTTTTTGAACTATAAATCCGTTTCGGACATTCGTATTTTTGAACTAATAAGTTCCGTTTGGACCGTTTTCGTCTTTCGACTGTAAGTCTTCGGACATTTGTCCTTTTTGAACTACAGTCCGTTCAGACATTTTCGTTTTTTGAACTATAATGTTCGGACATTTCGCTTTTGAATATAGTCCGTTTGGACATTTTCGTTTTTTTTTTGAACTATAATTCCGTTCGAATATTTCGTCTATTTGAACTATAAGTCCCGTTGAATTTTCGTCTTTTTGAACTATAAGTCCGTTGACATTTCGTCTTTTTTGAACTATAGGTACACTTCGTCTTTTTGAACTATAAGTCGTTTTCCACATTTCGTTTTTTGAATTATAAGTACGTTCGGACACTTCGTCTTTTTTGAACAATAAGTCCGTTCGGACATTTTCGGTCTTTTGACTATAGGTATGTTCGGGACATTTCGTCTTATTGAACTATAAGTCCGTTTCGACATTTCGTCTTTTGAACTATAAGTCCGTTCGGACATTTCGTCTTTTTTGAATATTTGTCTTGGACACTTCGTCTTTTTGAACTATACGTCCGTTCGGACATTTCGTCTTTTTGAACTATAAGCCCGTTCGGACATTTCGTCTCTTTTGAACTATAAGTCCGTTTTTACATTTCGTTTTTTGAACTATAAGGTCGTTCGGACATTTCGTCTTTTTTGAACTATAAGTCCGTTTCGGACTTTTCGTCTTTTTAAACTATAAAGTGTTAAAGACATTTCGCTTTTGAACTTAGGTCGTTCGGAAAATTTCGTTCTTTTTGACTATAGTCAGTTCGGACATTTCGTCTTTTGAACTATAAGTCCGTTCGGACATTTCGTTTATCTATAAGGTCGTTCGGACATTTCGTCTTTTTTGAACTGTAAGTCCGTTCGGACACTTTCGTCTTTTTTTTGAACTATAAGTCCGTTCGATCATTTGATCTTTTGAACTATTAGTCCGTCCGGACATTTCGTCTTTTTTTGAACTATAAGTTCGTTCGGACATTCGTACTTTTGAGCTATAAGTCGTTCGGACTTCGTCTTTTTGACTATAAGTCTTTCGGAATTTTGTAATTTTTTGAAATCATTTGTCCAGTTAGACATTTCGTCTTTTTGGAACATTGTCCGTTGGACATTTCGTCTTTTTGAACTACTTGTTCCGTTGGACATTTCGTCTTTTTTGAACTATAAGTCGCTCGGAATTTCCGTTTTGAACTATAAGTTCGTTCGGACATTTTGTCTTTTTGAACTATAAGTCCGTTCGGAAATTTCGTCTTTTTGAACTATTAAGTCCGTTTTCGGACATTTCGTCCTGTCTTTTTTGAATTGTAAAAGTCGTTCGGGACATTTCGTCTTTTTGAACTTTAAGTCCGTTAAGACATTTCGTCTTTTTGACTATTAGTCCGTTCGGACATTTAGTTTATTTTAAACTATAAGTAAGTTCGGACATTTTTTCGTCTTTTTTAACTATAAGTCCGTTTGAATTTTCGTCTTTTTGAACTATTTTGTCCTTTCAGACATTTCGTCTTTTTGAACTATAAGTCCGTTCGACATTTCGTCTTTTTGAACTATAAGTCCGTTCGGATATTTCGTCTTTTTGAACTTAAGGTCGTTCGGACATTTCGTCTTTTTGACTATAAGTCGTTCGGACATTTCGTCTTTTTTGAACTATAGGTCCGTTCGATTTCGTCTTTCTGAACTATAAGTCCGTTTGGACGTTTCGTCTTTCTGAATATAAGTCCGTTCGGACATTTCGTCTTTTTGACATATAAGTCCTTCCGGACATTTCGTCTTTTTTTTGAACTATAAGCCCCGTTCGGAACATTTCGTCTTTTGAACTTAAGTTCCGTTCGGACATTTCGTCATTTTGAACTATAAATCCGTTCGGACATTTCTTTTTTTGAACTATTTGTCCGTTGGACATTTCGTCTTTTTGAACTATAGGTCCGTGCGGACATTTCGTCTTTTTGAACTAAAGGTCCGTTCGGACAATTTCGTTTTTTTAAACTATTTGTCCGTTCGGACTTTTCGTCTTTTGAACTATAAGTCCGTTCGGACATTTCGTCTTTTGAATCTAAGGTCGTTCGGACATTTCGTCTTTTTTAACTATAAGTCCGTTGGACATTTCCGCTTTTGAACTATAAGTCGTCTCGGACATATTCGTCTTTTTGAAACTATAAGTTCCGTTCGGATATTTCGTCTTTTTGAATATTTGTCGTTCGGACACTTCGTCTTTTTGAACTATAGTCCGTTCGGACATTTTCGTCTTTTTGACTATATAGTCCGTTCGGACAGTTTCGTATTTTTGAACTATAAGTCCGTTTGGGACGTTTTCGTCTTTCTGATCTATAAGTCCGTTCGGGACATTTTCGTCTTTTTTGAATATAAGTCGTTCGGACAATTCGTCTTTTTGAACTATAAGCCCGTTGACATTTGTCTTTTTGAACTATAGTCCGTTCGGACTTTCGTTTTTTGAACTATTTGTCCGTTGGACATTTCGTCTTTTTGACTATAAGTCCTTCGGACATTTCGTCTTTTTTGAACTATAAGTTCCGTTCGGACATTTGTTTTTTTGAAATTAAAAGTCCGTTCGGACATTTCGTCTTTTTGAACTATTTGTCCGTTCGGACTTTCGTCTTTTTGAACTATAACTCCGTTCGGACATTTCGTCTTTTTGAATATTTGTGGTTTGACATTTCGTCTTTTTTGAACTATAAGTCCGTTCGGACATTTCGTCTTTTTGAACTATAAGTCCGTTCGGACATTTCGTCTTTTTGAACCTATAAGTCCGTTCGGACATTTTTCGTCTTTTTGAACTATAAGTCACGTTCGGACATTTCGTCTTTTTGAACTACAAGTCCGTTCGGACATTTGTTCGTCTTTTTGAACTATCAGTCCGTTCGGACATTTCGTCTTTTTGAACTACTAAGTCCGTCGGAATTTCGTTTGTTGAAGCTATAAGTCGTTCGGACAATTTCGTCTTTTGGACTATAGTCCGTTTCGGCTTATGGTCTTTATTGAAGCTCTAAGTCCGTTTGGACATTTGGTTTTTTTGAATATTTATTCGTTCGGACATTTGGTCTTTTTGAAGTATAAGTCAGTTCGGCTTGGATCTTTTTGAACTATAAGTTTGTTCGGACATTTCGTCTTTTGAACTATTTGTCCCGGTCGGACATTTCGTCCTTTTTGACCATTTTGTCCGTTCGACATTTCGTCTTTTGAACTATTTTGGTCCGTTCGGACATTTCGTCTTTTTGAGCTATTTGTTCTTTCGGACATTTTGGTCTTTTTGAACTTTTGTCCGTTCGGGACATTTCGTCTTTTTTGATTATTTGTCCGTTTGGACATTTCGTCTTTTTTGAACTATAAGTCCGTTCGCACATTTCGTCTTTTAACTATTTGTCCGTTGGACATTTCGTCTTTTTGAATATTTGTCCGTTATTCGGACATTTGTCTTTTTGAACTATTTGTCCGTTCGAAGATTTCGTCTTTTTGAACTATAAGTCCGTTCGGACATTTGTCTTTTTGAACTATAAGTCGTTGGACGATTCGTCTTTTTGAACTATAAGTCCGTTTTCACATTTCGTCTTTTTGACTATAAGTCCGTCCGGACATTTCGTCTTTTTGAAACTATAAGTCCGTGTGGACTTTCTTGTCTTTTTGACCTATAAGTCGTTGGCACAATTTAGTCTTTTTGAACTATAAGTCCGTACGGACATTTCGTCTTTTTGAACTATAAGTCCGTTTGGACATTTCGTTTTTTGAACTATAAGGTCGTTTCGGACATTTCGTCTTTTGAACTATAAGTCCGCGCTTGGACATTTGGTCTTTTTGAACTATTTGTCCGTTCGTGTACATTTCGTCTTTTTGAACTTATTGTCCGTTCGGAAATTTTGGTCTTTTAAAACTATTTGTCCGTTCGGATTTTTCGTCTTTATTTGATCTATAAGTCCGTTTGGACATTTGGTCCTTTTTGTGAACTATAAGTCGCGTTCCGACAATTTCGTCTTTTGAAACTATAAGTCCGTTCGGACTTTCGTCTTTTTGAACTATAAGGTCGTTCGGACATTTCGTCTTTTTTGAACTATAAGTCCGTCCGGACATTTCGTCTTTTGAACTATAAGTCCGTTTTCACATTTCGTCTTTTTGAACTATAAGTCGTTCGGACGCTTTCGTCTTTTGATATAAGTCCGTTCGGACATGTCGTCTTTTTGAACTATAAGGTCGTTCGGACATTTCGTCTTTTTGAAATATTTTTTTCCGTTCGGACATTTCGTCTTTTTAAACTATAAGTGCGGAATTTTCGTCTTTTTGAACTATAAGCCCGTTCGGACATTTCTCTTTTTAAACTATTCGTCCGTTCGGACATTTCGTCTTTATTGAACTATAAGTCCTTTCGACATTTCGTCTTTTGAACTATAAGTCTGTTTCGGACATTTTCGTCTTTTTTGAACTAAAAAGTCCCGTTCGGACATTTTCGTCTTTTGTGAACTATAAGTCCGTAAGAACTTTGTCCTTTTTTGACTATAAGTCCGTTCGAACATTTCGTCTTTTTGAACTATAAGTAGTTTCGGACATTTCGTCTTTTTGAACTATTTGTCCGTTGGACATTTGGTCTTTTACTATGAGTCCGTTCGGACATTTCGTCTTTTTGACAATTTGTCCGTTCGGACATTCGTTCTTTTTGAATATAAGTCCGTTGGACATTTCGTCTTTTTGAACTATAAGTCCGTCCGAATTTGTCTTTTTGAACTATAAGTCCGTTCGGACATTTCGTCTTTTTGAACTATAAGTCCGTTCGGACATTTCGTCTTTTTGAACTATAAGTCCGTTCGGACATTTCGTCTTTGAACTATTTGTCCGTTGAATTTTCGTCTTTTTGAACTATAAGTTCCGTTCGGACATTTCGTCTTTTTGAACTATAAGCCCGTTGGACATTTGGTCTTTTTTGACTATTTGGTTCCGTTCTCGGAACAATTTCGTCTTTTGAATTATTTGTCTTTCCGGACATTTTTTTTCTTTTTGACTATGTCCGTTCGGATTTTCGTCTTTTTGATATATAAGTCCGTTTGGACATTTGGTCTTTTTGAACTATAAGTCCGTTCGGACATTTCGTCTTTTTGAACTATAAGTCCGTTCGGAAATTTCGTCTTTTAGAACTTAAAGTCCGTTGGACATTTCGTCTTTTTGAAATATAAGTTCGTCCGGACATTTCGTCTTTTTGAAGTATAAGAGTCCGTTCCCACATTTCGTCTTTTTGAACTATAAGTCGTCTCGACACTTCGTCTTTTTTGACTATAAGTCCCGTTCGACATTTCGTCGTTTTGAACTATATAGTCGTTTCGGACATTTCGTCTTTTTGAATATTTGTCCGTTCGGCACATTTCGTCTTGAACTATAAGTCCGGTTGGACATTTCGTCTTTTGAACTATAAGTCTGTTCGGAACATTTAGTCTTTTTTTGACTATAAGTCCGTTCGGACTTTCGTCTTTTTGACTATAAGTCCTTTCGACATTTCGTCTTTTTTGGAAACTCTGTTGTTCGGGACATTTCGTTTTTTGAACTATAAGTCCCGTTGAATTTTCGTCTTTTTGAACTATAAATCGGTTAGACATTTCGTCTTTTCTGAACATTTGTCCGATCGGACATTTCGTCTTTTTGAACTATAAGTAAGTTCGGACATTTCGTCTTTTTGAATTATAAGTCTTTCGACATTTCGTCTTTTTGAACTATAAGTCCGTTCGGAATTTCGTCTTTTTGAAATAAGTTTTGTTCCACATTTTCGTCATTTTGAACTTAATTCCGTTAAGACATTTCATCTTTTGAACTATAGGTCCGTTCGGAATTTCGTCTTTTTGAACTATAAGTCCGTTCGGACATTTTCGTCTTTATTGAACATAAGCCCGTTCGGACATTTTCGTCTTTTTGAACTTATAGGTCCGTTAGGACATTTTCGTCTTTTTGAACTATAAGTCCGTCCGGTCAATTTCGTCTTTTTGAACTATACAGTACGTTTCCACATTTGTCTTTTCGAAATCAGAGGTCGTTCGGAACTTCGTTTTTTTGAGCTATAGTCGTTCGGTAATTTTCGTCTTTTTGCAAAACTATAAAGGTCCTGTCGGACATTTCGTCTTTTTGACTATAAGTCGTTCGGACATTTCGTCTTTTTGAACTATAGGTCCGTTCGGATATTTCTTTTTGAACTATAAGGTCGTTCGGACATTTCGTCTTTTTGAACTATAAGTCCGTTCGAACATTTCGTATTTTTGAACTTAGTCCGTATCGACATTTCGTTTTTTGAACTATATTCCGTTCGTAATTTTCGTTTTTGAACTAATAGGTCCGTTTCGGACATTTCGCTTTTTGAACTATAAGGTCGTTCGGACAATTTCGTCTTTTTGACTATAAGTCATTCGGACTTTTTCGTCTTTTTTGACTATACGATTCGTTCGGACATTTTACGTCTTTTTTTGGAGAACTATAAGTCTTGGACTTTCGTCTTTTTAAACTATACGTCGTCAGGACATTTCGTCTTTTGAACTTAAAGACCGTTCGATTTCTTCTTTCAAACTATAAGTTCAGTTCGGACATTTTCGTCTTTTTTGGACTAATAAGTCCGTTCGGACAATTTGGCTCCTTTTTGAATATTTTGTTCGTTCGGAATTTCGTCTTTTGATTTTTTGGGGGGTTTTTTTTTTTTTCCTTTCGGACATTTTGTCTTTTTGAACTATAGGTCCGTTCACATTTCGTTTTTTTTGAACTATAAGTTTGTTCGGAACATTTCGTCTTTTTTGAACTATAAAGTCCGTTTAGACATTTGTCTTTTTTGAACTATAGGGTCGTTCGGACATTCGTCTTTTTGAACTCTAAGTCCGTTCGGGACATTTCGTCTTTTGAACTATAGGCCGTTCGGAACTTTCGTCTTCTTGAACTATAGGTCGTTCGGACATTTCGTTTTTTGAACTATAAGTCCGTCGGACATTTCGTCTTTTTTGAACTATAAAGTCGTTTTCCACATTTCGTCACTTTTTTGAATTAGGTCCGTTTCGGCACTTGCTTTTTGAACTATAAGTCCGATCGGACATTTCGTACATTTCGTCTTTTTGAACTAAAAGTCTGTTCGGAACATTTCGTCCTTTTTGAAAACTTAAGTCGCGTTCGACATTTTCCGTCTTTTTTGACTATAAAGTCCGTTCGGATTATTTCGTCTTTTTTTTTGAACTATAGTCCGTTCGGACTTTCGTCTTTTTTAACTATAAGTCCGTTCGGACTTTTCGTGTATTTTTGAACTATAAGTCCGTTCGGACAATTTCGTCTTTTTGAACTATAAATCCGTTCGGACATTTCCGTCTTTTTGAACTAAGTCGTTCGGACTTTCGTCTTTTTGAACTTAAGTCCGTTTCGACATTTCGTCTTTTTTGAACTATAGGTCCATTCGGACATTTCGTCTTTTTGAACTATAAGTCCGTTCGGTCATTTCGTCTTTTTGAACTATAATCCCGTTCGTCATTTCTTTTTTTTAAACTATAAGTCCGTCAGGACATTTGTCTTTTTGACTATAAAGGTTCGGACATTTCTTCTTTTCAAACTATAAGTCCGTTCGGACATTTCGTCTTTTGAACTATAGTCCTTTCGGACATTTCGTCTTTTTGACTAACTCGTTCGGACATTTCGTCTTTTTGACTATTTGGCCGTTCGGACATTTCGTTTTGAACTATAAGTCCGTTTCGACATTTCGTCTTTTTGAAACTAATAAGTTGTGCGTGGTTCTTCCGCAATACCGACTGTAATCGATTCGGGAATTTCTTTTTTGAACCTATAAAGTTGTTAGACATTTCGTCTTTTGAACTATAAGTCCGGTTCGGACATTTTCGTCTTTTTGACTATAAGTCCGTTGACACTTCGTCTTTTGGGACTATAAGTCCGTTCGAATTTCGTTCTTTTTGAACTATAAGTCCGTTCGAACATTTCGTCTTTTGAACTATAAGTCCGTTCGGACATTTGGTCTTTTGAACTATTTGTCCGTTCGGACATTTCGTCTTTTTGAACTAATTGTCCTTTCGGACATTTCGTCTTTTTGACTATAAGTCCGTTCGATATTTTGTCTTTTTGAACTATCAGCCCTCGGAACATTCGTCTTTATTGAACTATAAGTCGTTGGACATTTGTCTTTTAACTATAAGTCGTTGGACATTTCGTATTTTTGAACTATAAGTTCGTTCGGCAACCATTTTTGTCTTTTTGACCTAATAAGTAGTTCGACCATTTCGTCTTTTTGAACTTAAAGTCCGTTCGGAAATTTCGTCTTTTTAATTTTGAACTATTTGTCCGTTGGACATTTCGTCTTTTTGAATATTGGTCCGGTTCGCATTTTCTTTTTTTGAACTATAAGTCCGGTTCGATCATTTGGTCTTTTTGAACTATAAGTTTCGGACATTTCGTCTTTTTGCAATATATTGTCGTTGGACATTTAGTTTTTTGAACTAAATCGTTTCGGACCATTTGCGTCTTTTTGAACTATAGTCCGTTTCGGACATTTCCCCGTCTTTTTTGAAACTATTAAGTCGTTGGACAGTTCGTCTTTTTGAACTATAGTCGTTCGGGACATTTGTCTTTTTGAAACTATAAGTTCGGTTCGGGACATTTAGCTTTTTGAACCTAATAAGTCGATTCGGCAATTTTCGTCTTTTTTGAACTATTAATCCGTTCGGACATTTCGTCTTTTGAACTATAAGTCGGGGTCCGGAATTTCGTTTGAACTATCATCGTTTCCACCCATTTTTGGTCTTTTTTGAACTATAAGTCCGTTGGGAACATTCGTCTTTTTTGAACTATAAGCTGTTCGGCTTTCGTCTTTTGAACTATAAAGTCAGTTCGGACATTCGTCTTTTTGCACATATAGGTCGTAAAAACATTCGTTTTTTTGGAACTAGAAGTATTTCGGAACTTTCGTCATTTGAGAGTTCTATGAGTAGTTCAAAACAGTTCTTATTTGACATTAAAGTCTTCGGGACATATTTGTTTTTTTGAACCTAGAAGTCGTTCGACATTTCGTCTTTTTGAACTTTAAATCTGTCTAGTTGGACATTTCGTCTTTTTTGAATTATAAGTCCTTTCGGACATTTAGTCTTTTTGAACAATAAATTTTTTAATAGATTTCGTCTTTATTTAAAAATTTGGCTGTTTTTTCTTTCTTTTTTTTAAACTATAAGTCTGTCGGAACATTGTCTTTTGAACTATGTCGGTTCGGACATTTCTTCTTTTAAAACTATAAGTCCGTTTCGGACATTTGTCTTTTTGACCATTTTGTTTGTTCGGACATTTGGTCTTTTTGAACTATTTGGTCCTTTCGGACATTTCTCTTTATGGACTATTTGTCTTTGGCCTTTGGTCTTTTTGAATATTTGTCGTTCGGACTTTCCGGTCTTTTTTGGATCTATAAGTCAGTTTTTTGGACATTTGGTCTTTTTGAACTATAAATTCCGTTCGGACATGTGGTCTTTTTTGAACTATAGGTGTTGGACATTTTCGGTTTTTTGAACATATAAGTCCGTTGGAATTTCGTCTTTTGTATATAAGTCGTTAAGCGACATTTCGTTTTTTGACTATTTTTTTTTTTTTTTTCCGGGGGTTTTCCGGAACATTTCGTTTTTTGAACTTAAGTCCGTTTCGGACATTTAGTCCTTTTGAAACTATAAGTCCGTTGGACATTTCTTCTTTTGGACTATAAGTCGTTTCGAATTTCGTCTTTTTGCAACTATAGTCCTGTTGGACACTTCGTTTTTTGAACTATAAGTCCGTTCGGACATGTCGTCTTTTTGAACTATAAGTTCGTTCGAACATTTCGTCTTTTTGAACTATTTGTCGTTCGGCACATTTCGTCTTTTTGAACTATAAGCCCGTTCGGACATTTCTTGTTCATCTTATTTGTCCAGTTCGACATTTCGTCTTTTTTGAACTATAAGGTCGTTCGGACATTTCGTCTTTTTTGAACTATAAGTCCGGGTCTTTTTTAACTATAAGTCTGTTCGGACATTTCGTCTTTTTGAACTATAAGGTCGTTCGGACATTTCGTCTTTTTGAAACTAAAGTCGTTGGAACTTTCGTCTTTTGAATATAAAGTGTTAAGCATTTCGTCTTTGGTGAACTATAAGTCCGATTCGGACATTTCGTCTTTTTGAACTTAAGTGTTCGGATTTCGTCTTTTTGAATATAAGTCGTTTGGACTTTTGTCTTTTTGAATATAATCGTTCGGCATTTCGTCTTTTTTGAACTATAAGTTCGTTCGCGAAATTTCGTCTTTTTGAACTATAAGTCCGTTCGGCCATTTCGTCTTTTTGAACTATAAGTCCGTTCGTACATTTCGTCTTTTTGAACTATTAGTCCGTTCGGACCTTCTTCTTTTTGAACTATAAGTAAGTTCGGATATTTCGTCTTTTTGAACTATACTGTCCGTTCGGACATTGTCTTTTTGGAACTATTTTTTTCGGTTGGAATTTCCGTCTTTTTTGATCTATAAGTCAGTTGGACATTTCCGTCTTTTGAACTATAAGTCCGTTCGGACAATTTGTCTTTTTGAACTATAAGTGTGTACATTTCGTCTTTTTAACTATAAGTCCGTTCGGATATTCGTCTTTTTGAACTATAAGTCGTTTCGGACATTTGTTTTTTGAACTATAAGTTCCGTTCGGACTTTCGTTCTTTTTGAACTATAGTCGTTCGGTACTTTCGTCTTTTTTTGAACATATAAGCTGTTCTTATTTGGTCTTTTTGAATATAAGTCGTTCGGACTTTCCGTCTATTGAACTATAAGTCTGCTTCGGAATTTCGTCCTTTGACTATAAGTCCGTTAGACATTTGCTCTTTTTCGAACCTAAAGTCGTTCGGGAAATTTTCGCGTCTTTTGAACTATAAGTCCCGTTAAGACATTTGTTTTTGAATATAGGTCCGTTTCGGACCTTTCGTCTTTTTTGAACCTATAAAGTCCGTTGGACAATTTGTCTTTTTTGAACTATAAAGCCCGTTGCGAATTTCCGTTTTTTGAACTATAAGTCGTTCGGAATTTTCGTCTTTGTTTGAACTATAAGTCGTTTCGGACATTTCGTCTTTTTGAACATTTGTCCTGTCGGACATTTCGTCTTTCTTGACCATTAAGTCATTTTCCACATTTCGTCTTTTTGAACTATAGGTCTGTTCGGACACTTTGTTTGAACTATAAGTCGTCTCGGACATTTCGTTTTTTGACTATAAGTTGTTTCCAAATTTCGTCTTTTTGAACTATAAAGTCGTTGGCATTTTCGTCTTTTTGAACACTAGTCCGCTTGAATTTCGTCTTTTTTTTGAACTATAAGTCCGTTGGACATTCTCTTTTGAATATAAGTCGTTAAGACTTTCGTCTTTTTTAACTATACAGTCCGTTCGCATTTTTCTTTTTAAAACTATATTTTGACATTTCGTCTTTTTGGAACATTTGTCTTCGGACATTTCTTCTTTTTAAACTATAAGTCGCTTGGACTTTCGTCTTTTTGAATAATCTGTTCGGCACATTTGTCTTTTGGACTTTTTGTCTTTCGACATTCGTCTTTTTTTGAACTATTTGTCCTATCGGACATTTGGTTCTTTTTGAATATTGTCCGTTCGGACATTTCGTCTTTTTGATCTATAAGTCCGTTTTGGACATTTGGTTTTTTTGAACTAAAGTCCGTTCGGACATTTGGTTTTTTGAACTATTTGGTTCGTTTGGACATTTCGTCTTTTTGAACTTAGTACGTGACTTTGTCCTTTTTGGGTATATAGTCCGTTAAGATCTTTCGTCTTTTTGAACATAAGTCCGTTGGAAATTTCGTCTTTTTGAACTATAGTCGTTCGAGCATTTCGTCATTTTGAATTAAGTGGGTTCGGACATTTCTTCTTGAAACTATAAAGTCCGTTTCACATTTCCGTCTTTTTTGACCTATAAGTCCGTTCGGAGACTTTCGTCTTTTTGAACTATAAGTCCTTCGGACATTTCGTGTTTTTGAACTATAAGTTGTTCGGAATTTGGTTTTTGAATATTTGTCCGTTCGGACTTTCGTCTTTTTGAACTATAAGTCGTTCGGAATTTCGTCTTTTCTGACTATAAAGTCGTTGGGACATTTCGATCTTTTTGAACTAAGTTCCGTTCGGACATTTGTCTTTTTGATATAAGTGCAGATCGTTTCGGACATTTCGTCTTTTGGAACTATAAGTTGTCGGACATTTCTTTTTTGAAATATGTCCCTTCGGAATTCGTCTTTTGACTAAAAGTCCGTTCGGACATTTCGTCTTCTTTGAACTAAGTCGTTAAGAACATTAGCGTCTTTGTGATTAAGTCCGTTCGACATTTCGTTTTTTGAACTATAAGTTCCTTCGGACATTTCGTCTTTTTTGCCCATTTGTCGGACATTTCGTCTTTTGAACTATAAGTCCGTTCGGACATTTTGTCTTTTTGACACTATAAGTCGTTCGGAATTTCGTCTTTTAATGAACTATAAGCTGGATTCGGACATTCGTCTTTTGAATATAAGTCCGTTCGGACATTTCGTCTTTTTGAAACATTTGTCCGTTCGGACATTTTTCTTTTGAACTATAAGTAGTTCGGACATTTCGTCTTTTTGAACTATAAGTCGTTTCGGACATTTCGTCCTTTTTGGAACTATTTGTTCCGTTCGGACATACTCGTCTTTTGAACTATAATCCCGTTGGACATTTTCGTAATTTTTTGAACTAAAGTCGATTGGAATTTGTCTTTTTTGAACTATAAGTCGGTTCGGACATTGTCTTTTTGGAACTATATGTCCGTTGAAATTTCGTCTTTTTGAACTATAAAGTCCGTTCGGACATTTCGTCTTTTGAACTATAAGTGTTTTTACATTTCGTCTTTTTTTGACCTATATCGTTGGAATTCGTCTTTTTGAACTTAATAGTCCGTTTGGACATTCGGAGTCTTTTGAACCTATAAGTCCGTTGGACTTTCGCTCTTTTTGAACTATAAGTCCGTTCGGACTTTTCGTCTTTTTGAACTATAAGTCGTTAGACATTTTGTACTTTTTTGAACTATAGGTCCGTTGGACATTTCGTCTTTTTTGAACTATAAGTCAGTTCGGCTTTCGTCTTTTTGACTAATAAGCCTTGGACTTCGTCTTTTTGAACTATTTCTCCGTTCAGACTTTCCGTCTTTTTGAACTATAAGTCGTTTCGGACATTTCGTCTTTTAAATATAAGTCCGTTCGGAGATTTCGTCTTTTTGAACTATAGTCGTTCCCACATTACGGTCTTTTTGACTATAGGTCCGTTCGGCCACTTAATTTTTTGAACTATAGATCCGTTCGGCCATTTCGTCTTTTTGACTATAAGTCCGTTTTTACATTTCGTTTTTTGAACTATAAGTCCGTTCGGCCACATTTCGTCTTTTTGAACAATAAGTCCGTTCGGACATTCGTCTTTTTGAACTATATCGTCAGACATTTACGTCTTTTTGAATAATAAGTATCCGTTTCCAACATTTTCGTCTTTTTGAAATAAAAGTCCGTTGGAACTTCGTCTTTTTTGAACTATAAGTCGTTGGACATTTCGTCTTTTGAACTATTAAGACCTGTCGGCATTGTCTCTTTTTAACCTTTTGTCTAGTCGTACATTTCGTCTCTTTTTTAAACTATAGGTCCGTTCGGACATTTGGTCTTTTTGAACTATGTCCGTTCGGACATTTTCGTCTTTTTGAACTCTAAGTCCGTTAGCCTTTCGTCTTTTGGAATATAAGTTCCGTTCAGAGCATTTCGTTTTTTGAATATAAGTCGGTTCCGCATTTCGCTTTTTGAACTCATAAGCTAAGATTCGGACCCATTCGTCTTTTTGAATTAAGTGTTGGAATTTCGTCTTTTGCTATAATCGTTCGGAATTTCGTCTTTTTGAACTAGAAGTCCGTTCGGACCATTTCGTCTTTTGAGCTATAAGTCCGTTCGGACATTTTCGTCTTTTGAACTATAAGTCGTTCGGAATTTCGTTTTTTGAAACTTAAGTCGGTTAGCATTTCGTCTTCTTTGAAATTAAGTCGTTCGGACATTTCTTCTTTTTGAACTATAAGTAAGTTCGGACATTTCGTCTTTTTGAACTATACGTCCGTTCGGAAATTCGTCTTTTTTGAAACTATAAAGTCCGTTCGGAAATTTCGTCTTTTTGAACTAGAAAGTCCGTTCGGACATTTGTTTTTTGAACTAAGGGTAGTTCGTTCGGACATATTCGTGCTTTTTGAACTATAAGCCGTTCCGAACATTTCGTTTTTTTGAACTATAAGTGTTAGACATTTGTCTTTTTGAAATATAGTTGTTGGACATTTCTTCTTTTTGAACTATAAGTTAGCTCGGACATTTCGTCTTTTTGAACTATAAGTGTTCGACTTTGTTTGTTTTGGAACATTTGATAGATAATCGGTTAACCTTCTCGATCTTTTGAAACCACTCTCACGCTCGGTTCGGACATTTCGTTTTTGAACTATAAGTTCCGTTGGACATTTCGTCTTTTTGAACTATAAGTCCGTTCGGATAAATTTGACTTTTGAACTATAAGGTGTTAGCGATTTCGTTTTTGAACTATACAGTCGTTCGGACATTTCGTATTTTTGGCCATTTGTCCTGTTCGAGACTTTCGTCCTTTTTGAACTATAAGTCGTTTCGGACTTTTCGTCTTTTTGAACTATAAATCTGTTTCGGACATTTCGTCTTTTTAACTATAAGTCAGTTGGCATTTCGTCTTTTTTGAACTATTTTTCCTTCGGACATTTCGTCTTTTTGAACTATAAGTCGTTAAGACATTTCGTCTTTGTGCATCAAAGTCAGTATCGGAATTTCGTCTTTTGACTATAGGGTTAAGTTGGAACATTTGTCTTTTTGAATATAAAAGTCCCGTTCGGACATTTCGTCTCTTTTGGCCATTTGTCCTGTTCGTCTTTTTGAACTATAAGTCGTTTCGGACATTTCGTCTTTTTGAATATTTGTCCGTTCGGACATTTGTTTTTGAACTATAAGTCCGTTCTTACATTTCGTCTTTTTGACCTAAGGTCGTTCGGACATTTCGTCTTTTTGAACTATAAGCTCGTTCGGACATTTCGTCTCTTTTTGAACCATAAGTCCGTTCGGACATTTCGCTTTTTTGACTTAAGTCCGTTCGGACATTTGTCTTTTTGAACTATAGTCGTCTAAGAATTTCGTTTTTTGAACTTACGTCGTTCGGCTTTCGTCTTTTTTGGAACATCGTCCGTTCGGACATTTCGTCTTTTTGAACCCTATAAGCATTTTCGGACCATTGGTCTTTTGGACTTTAGTGTGGAATTTTTGTTTTTGAACTATAGTGGTTTCGATAGTTTCGGTCTTTTTGACTATACAGTCGTCGACATTTCGTCTTTTTGAACTATGTGTCCGAACATTTCGTCTTTTTTGAACTATAGGCCGTTCGGACCTTCATTTTTTGAAACTATAAGTCCGTTGCGACATTTTCGTCTTTTTGAACTTAAGTCTGTTTCGGACATTTCGTCTTTTTAACTATAAGTCGTTGGATTTCGTCTTTTTGACTATTTGTCCGTTGAATTTTCGTCTTTTTGAACTATAAGTGCGTTCGGACATTTCGTTTTTTGAACTATAAGTCCGTTTCCACATTTCGTTCTTTTTGAATATAAGTCGTTTTCGCAATTCGTCTGTTCTTGAAACTTAGTCAGTTCGGACTTTCGTTCTTTTTGAACTATCAGCCTGTTTCGCGCACATTTCGTCTTTTTTGAGCTTAAGTTCCGTTCGTACTTTGTTCTTTTTTGAACTATAAGTCGTTGGACATTTCGTTTTTTGAACTATTTTCCGTTCGGACATTTGCTCTTTTTTGAATATAAGTCCGTCTGGACTTTCGTCTTTTTGACCCTATAAGTCCGTTAAACATTTCGTCTTTTGAATTAAATAAGTCCGGTTCCGACTTTCGTCTTTTTGACATATAAGTAAGTTCGACATTTCGTCTTTTTGACTATAAGTCGTTGGAATTTCGTCTTTTTACTATAAGTCATCGGACATTCGTTTTTTGACTATATTAGTCGATCGGGACATTTCTCTTTTTGACTATAAGTCGTTTCCCATTTGTCTTTTTGATTATAGTCCGTTGAAAAACTTCGTCTTTTGACCAATCAGTGTTCAGACATTTCGTCTTTTTTAACACTATAAGTTTGGACATTTCGTTTTTTGGAACTATAAGTTTGTTCGGACATTTCGTCTTTTTTTAACATATAAGTCCGTTCGGATTTCGTCTTTTGAACTATAAATTCGTCTCGGACATTTAGTTTTTATAGAATAGAAGTCGTTCGGACATTTGTTATTTTTGAA
>JABUQX010051315.1:0-18970 GCA_015478945.1 Trachelipus rathkii
TGTAAATTTCCATTATTTATGGATCTTTTTGATCTCAAGCCTTTCTTTACAAGCGTAAATTCCAACTGCTGGAGCTGCAAGTATACGCCTTTTACATACCGTTGGTGTCCGTATGTCTGCATTTCCTCATAGCCACATGCGCTGCATGTTCTACAAAGTGAAAATATTAGCCGATTGTCATGTCGTGCAGGCAGAACAGGAGTGTACAGATTCTTAGGCGGTAATACCGAAACATACGAGACCCCGAAATAAGTTGGAATTCATTCTTGGGCGACTTTGGCTATAGAAGAAGAGCTCACCTACGATTTCGTGGGCCATGACCTCTGCAAAAGGTTTTGTTTTCTGGACATACGGGTACAATGATGTGAAGTCTAGATACTTCATTGAACTCCTTCTGTGGGTGGATAGTAATAGACAAAGGGCTCTGTACGCCCACCATTACAAGCTTCACCCACCTTGAGTCTCGAGCAAGTTCATTACCGATAGCCTGACGTATCTTCCTAGCTTTCTGTTCCGTTCATCGCTTGGTGTTTACCAATGCTGACCTCACACCTTTTTCATTTTCGAGTCCATTCGCATTCCATATTCTTAATTACTTATTACCCTTGTGACTTGTTAATCCGCTTCTTCCAATGGTCTTACGTACCTATCAAGACTTGACAAGCCATGGAGACTTTCTAATCCTTCTTACATGCTGATGTCTATTACACATCCGTGGAAAGTAAGACTATCTTCTCATGGAAAGACCAGTGGAGGAGGTGTCGGCTGTTATTCAGTTCGAGCGTTGTCATAACGTTGAGTGACGCGGAAGTTTCAAAGAACTCATTAATGTCAATGGGCCACGTAGTCTTCAGCTGGAATTTCAACGAGCCCGTCAGGTTTAGATACCTATTTTTGGATTTAAACATCGCGTTCGCCCCCATTCCTTGCATGGTTCGAATACGCCGCCCCTGATACATTTCCATGAATGTAAGCCATTCACACCGCAACGAGTATTGAGTCATCAGGTACGTCCAATATGAGCCAAAATGATTTGCAGGCATGAAATTGCATTGTTATAAATCATGAAAGATAATGCAGCAATGGTAGAACATTCAAGCAGGCAGTCAACTTTATGATCCTTAAGGAAGATGCCCCTGAATTTCTCGAAGGATTGACGAAGAATATTAACATCTTGTTCACAATAAGAAATACATTCCTTCATGATATCGTAGTCCTTATTGTTAAATGTTTGATACCAACGCTCAAAATCAGCCTTTTGTCGGACATGCGATGTGTCTCAAAGGTTTCCTTATCTGGAATTTTACCCTTGTAATTTATATTCTAAGGGTGAGAAAACGGTAAGGAAAGAATCCTTTAGAAAGCTCATCTAATACCCATGCACTTAGCCGTAGTTTTTGCAGGGCACAATGGCAATAAACATTAACGTGTCCCTTAAACTGGAATATTGTGGTAGCTGTCATAGTTATATTTTGGTTCCGCGTTTTCACAGGGTGGAAGATATGGAAATGGACGGTGGCCGGCAGCAAGCAGTTTGCTGTAGACGAATTGGTTATCGAATTTTCCCCCGTTATGAGCTGCAACTAATATATTAGATTTCTTATGTTTTTCAGCAAATCTGAATATATAGTTGAGAAATAGATCAACAGGGCACTTCTCATACTTTCTTGTTGCTCCAAATTTCAATTGAAATATTTCAGTTCTGGCAAAAATGTACCGGCAATCTTACCACGGTGATGAATGTCTATCCTTCTCGCCGCAATCATTGCATACTAGCATACTCACTAGAATATAAGGCAACATATCCGTTTTTATGCGTCCTCCTTCCTCTTCACGACTATTATGATTATAGGTTTCGATGTCGTAATAGAACGTGAATGTTGCCTTACGCTTTGCGAAAGCTTCATCTGTTGGAACCTTGATTTTTTTCATGAAACATTGGTGATTATCGCCTTCTAATACCATACTCTCGTTCGCAGGTCCACACTGAACTATGCATGCCAGTCTGTTGGGGTAGGGGGTTTTTTTTTCACCAACCCCTTTTTTTTAATTTTTTGTTTTCCAGAAAGGGAGGGGCTACTGACTCCGTTGTCGCATAATGTACATACTTTAAGGTATTTGCATGTGAGGTCTTTATGCAATTTAAGACATTCTTCATTATAGAAATCCCTATTGCATTTATCACAGTGTAAAAGCGTAGATGTGTCGCCTGGCAAAGCTTTACATTTATAAGTTAAGCATTGTCCGCACCTGTATTCAGTGCACTCTGATTGTAAATGATTAATTAAATGGTCAGTAAAGCTATAACATAGATGACAAAAAACTGGTCCCTTGATATTCTTAGGAACTACACTACCTAAAGCTATCTTGATGGAATCTCCTGGAAAAGGATAATAGTGGGTTTCTTTTGGATCATATCCTATTACAAAAAGAGGATGGTCCCTATTCTGTTCGCAGGGTTTAAACACTATCTTGAGTTTACCGTCCTTATCTTTGGCAAAAACGAATACTCTACACTCTAATACTTGCTCTATTACTGCAAAATCGTCTGCCTTTAGTGGTACTTCATAAGTCAACCCGCATCGCTTTGCGATTTCTATACCTATTTCATGTGGTCATTAGTTAAAGGTCTTTATTTTAGGCGCAGTGTGGCCTCGTTTTTATAGGTACATGAGGTGGATGAAGTTTATAACAGCAAGCGAATAGCCCTGAAAACCACATCCTCAAAGCTGTTGTTATTCCCTATTCTGTTATTTATACTAAGATGTACTTTATTGACGTGAGGGTGTATAAAGTTTACCGAAGAAGGGTCAATTGGCCCATTACCCTCCGGATTGTGACATATCTGAACGTCTACAATGAAATCATCCAGCATGGCCTGGTCTCCAGACTGAAAGAGTTCTAGAAAGCGGTCCGATAAATATTGTGCAAGATTCGGTCGAGAAATCATTTCATGAGGTATTCGTATATGGAATTGACCTCCATTCCTATCTGTAAAAAGGAATCCTGCACGGAGGGTATATTCCCGATATACCACTGTTCCTCTTACCTGTTCTATCACACTTGAAGACCCCTACTAGTAACGTCATTAATGTGTGGCGATTTCCATTAAGAGATCATGTGTTGTGTTACACGTACTCTGAACCGTGGTATCGATAATTCCAGAATTACGCGTGGATCCTTCACGTGTTACCTTCAATAATTCTGTCGAGAAAGTTAGGCGGTTCATTCAACCTCCTCCCATCATCATGAAACACCTCTACACCGTGGAAGGACCCGCAACAGCGCCCTTCATCAGCGATCCGTCGTGGATACCCGTCTCCCTGATGTGTTTGTTCTGGAAAAAAGAATTGAAAATCATAAAGCAATCGGAAATACCGTACTATATGTAACATATTTTTCGAGTAATAGTTTTTCATTAATATAAAGAATAATTAGATTTAACTTACCGACGATTCGAAGTTGGGATATTCGTTCAGATAAGGGTGGTAGGGCCAATCTTCACGTGTATTTGGAGCTTCATTGTGTGCTTCAGTGTTTAAGTCTGATTGCTTACGGCAAGCGGTTGCAGATGATTTCTGTTGAAAGGTGAAAAAGAATGAAAATTCATAAACATTCGAATACATACTATTATGTAACAGTATTTTTCAGTAATATTCTTCAGTAATATATAGAATAATTAGATCGTAACTTACCGTAGATTCCGAAGTTGGGATATTCGTTTCAGATAAGGGGGAGGGGGGCTCTTCATGAGTATTTGGAGAATCATTGGGTGCATCAGTGTTTAAGTCTGATTGGCGACGTTTGCGACGTTCAAGCTCAGCCAAAAGTCTTCTCTTAACAGGCCTAATTGCATCCCTGACACCTCCGACTTTGTTGACATAAGGGGTACTGCCAGTACCAATATTATCACACTGTAATGAAATAGCGTTATAAGTATATATTTATATATATAAGAATATCTAGTGTAATAGTGTCTATGAATATAATAACGCTTAAGAAATAATATAGAAACTTACTCTAGGACGAATCCTATTATCAACGGGTTGGGAATTAAGAAATAAGTCCATCTTTCTCTCCGCTTCAAGTAGAGTTCGCCCACATTCCTCATCACTATCCGTAGATATATCAAGATCGCATCCATTATTGCTCACTGGTACAGGAAGGGGTATTTCGTTCGCGGTCACCCTAAGCATCTTAAGCTGTAAAATAAAGATGAATATATATATATATATATTATATATATTATATATATAGGATATATATACTACTATATATAGGGTATATTATATAATATATACAATTATATATATTATATATAGTATATATAATATATATATATATATAATAATATATATTATAATAATAATAATAATAATTTAACGTCACTTACCCTTTTGCATGGTTTGACAGCATTCTGTCTTCGGTCATCATCAGCTTCGATTGCATTTTCATAGGTACCCACAGCTTCCACTAATTCAACCTCTTCGACTACTTCTACGATCACGGTTTCTGATACAGGTTCGACATCTCCACTGAAAGTGCGTTTTAGACCACGTTTTTGATTATTTGCAGACATATTATCGTTTTCTTCTACAATTCTGGTCAACTAACGTAAAACACTGAAACAGAAATATATATATATATAATATATATAATATATATATAATATATATACTATATATATATAATATATATATATAATATATATATATATATATATATATATATAATATATATATATATATATATAATATATTTGCTTAATTAATATAAATAAAATTATTATACTATTAAGATTTTCGAATGGTGGTGTGTGTGGTGTATGTATGTTGTGTGTGGTGGTGTGTGTGTGTTGTGTTGTAAGTGCAAGTGTCTATAGGTTAGCGTAAGTGTCTATGGGTGAGTGTAAGTGTGTAAGGGCCTATAGCTGGTGTGGATGTGTGTGTGTGTGTGTATCTGTGTGTGGGTGTGTGTGTGTGTGTGTATTCTACCATGCTAGAAGTGCTAGAAAAATGCTATCTCATACTAAGGAAGCAACATCCAAGCAACTTGTAATATACACCAATCGATTCCTCGTACCTTATAATATAGGGGTAGACACTAATATATTAGGCTATTCTAGGCTCAGGGGAGGCTAGAAAGGGCTTGAAAAAAGTGGCACTCAGCTGGCCCTATGTGACACTCACTCTGGCACTATGTGGCAGCTGCACTGGCACTGCACCGTGGCACTCCAGTCAATACTTTTCATAGAACACAAATTAAGACAGACAAACTCCTTAATGACCACCTTACAATAATCCACCACACATATATATATAATATGTATGATTAATAGGTAATATATATTATATATATATATTATATATAGTTTATTATATATTAGTTCGATAAACTCTTAATATATTATATAATTATACAGTGTAATATAATATGATCAATTTTTTAATTAGAAATATGATATCTAATAATTATACTAATAAATAACATATATATATATATATATATATAAAGCTACCTATGAACAAACTCTCTCTTGCTTAAGTGGTTTAGATAATAATATTTCAAAAGTTGATGTTGATCTTGAGGCTTTTAGCACGGACATCGGCAGGTATTTTACTAAAAAAAACTCTCATATTATATTGTCCTCTATTATTGCTGTAACGTCACGTTTCAATGAATAATCCCTCATCAAGACGAGATTAAAAATACATGATTCACACGTTGTTGTTCTTCAGCCATAATCGGATTTTAGATTTGAAACTCTACGACGCAAAGCTCACATTCAAAAATAAAATACATTATAAAATATTGTAAAATGTTATAGGAAACTGACTGCAACATTAAAGTGTTAATTGTAATATTGATGAAATAGACTTCCTATAGTACGCATTAAGAATATAAAAGTATCAAAAGTACGAATAAAGACGAAAAATATAAAATACTCTTCGAAGAGAGGAAGGTGTGGTTCAGGATTACATTACTAGAGAAGAAATAACCTAGTAAAAACATTTACTTATATATATATAAGGTAGTTATGTTTATTGCAAAAGTAGTATTTATTAATTCATATATATATCTTATATATATATATATATATATAATTATATTATATATATATATATATGATAGTATATATATATATATATAATTACATAAATAGTATACATATCATATAGTAATAGTAGTTAAGAAGAATAACATAAATTGGAACTAGTTAATAAATAATTACTATTAGTTAGTCCCCTCGGAGAAAAATTATTTATTATGATTCGGGCTAAAATAGTTAATAAGATATTTTTAATTTATATTATAATAGAAAATATGAGTAATTTTTATATTCGCAAAGATGAAAAGTATGCATAATACTTGATAAACTATGTTATCTATGAACAGTTATTTTGGAAGATTAATAGGGGATGGAGTTTTTGAAAAACTCGAATTTCCTTTATTTATTTAGAATCCCTCTTGCACCTATGGTGAAGGGGAAGCTCTTGTACAAGGGCTGTAGTATATATATATAAAAGTTAAAACAATTGGCAACAAGCTGGACCAGCTTGAATGGACAATAGTTCTTTACAAATATTTTAAAACAACATAAAATAATTCCTTTCGCATAAAAGCGTATTATGTTAAGATATATATATATATCTAGGATATAATTATATAATACATAAAGGAATATAAAATATATATCTAATTATATATATTCTACTACTAATATTATATAATAATATAATATTTACATTAATCTATACACAATATATATATATATATTAGTCAGTATTTAGGTATATTAGTATATATATAAATATATATATAGTGAAAGATTAAACTTTACATCACTCATGGATATCGGAGGTTCCAATAAAATATTGTGGCATAAGTAAATTCTCTTTATTTCAAAGTTAATTTAGATTATATAAATAATTACAACGTAATAAAACGATGAAAGTACACCTTAGCTATTGGCCTTTTCAACTTAGCGGTTCTTTGCGCGTGCGGTTCTTTGCTACGAATGCGTTTCAGTCTTCAAGCGCTTTGCTAGGCGATTCGGGCCAGTGGAGGAAGGCGACTGCGGAAATTGTTAAAAAACGCGGCAACGATGGCGTGGACGATGAATTTGGCGATTTCAAACCCGACGAAGACGGCGATTGAAAATTATGACGATGATTAATAAAACGCAAGTCTAAAACAAAATGGCGGAACGTAACGAAAAAACAACAAGGTTGAAAACACCATTAAAAAAAGGCTCATGAAAGAACATGAAAAAATAAAGAACAAAACTAAAAATAACTTACTAACGTATCTGAAAAAAAAAAAAAAAAAAAAAAAAAAAAAGAGGGTTCTTCTGCAAAAATTAGGGGGGACGGAGGGAGGCAAATAGGAAGTGGAGTCATACGTCGCCGGAATGCTCAGCATCGCGCTGGCACACACCTCTTGGCGTAATAGAAGGGTGACAAAGAATTTCGGTGCAAAGGAGAAGCCTGCAGACGAAAGGTGCCATATCGGCATGGAGCAGCTCAAGCGGCGAGCTAAACAAATCGAGAAGTACCAAATGTTCCCCCTAAATAAACTATATAATAATATATAATAAATTAATATAGCTTTATGGTAGATTAGTGATTATTATTGAGTTAGTTTGTATATGTATATATATTATTATATATATATATTATATTATATACTATATTATTATAATATATATATTATATATAATAGGAAATATTTATATATATAGGTGATATAATAATTTATATATAATAGTTATATATATTTATATATACCTATTGAATAGTTATTATATATATATATATTTAGATGGATAATATTATATTATGAATATATAATATATATATATATATTATAATATATATATTATAAATATATATATATATAAATAATATATATATATAAACCATATATTGAAGTGAGTTAATATAAATTTAATGAGGTATATCTTATTTATTATTATGATAAATAAGTATATATATATTAAAGTGATATTATATATATATAATATATATATAATATGTATTTATATTATATAATATATATAAATAGTTATATATATATAGATAATATACAATGAGTATATATTATATATATATATATATGAATATTATATATAATATATATATATAATATTATATATGATATATATAAAGTATATATCATTATAGTATCACGATGATATGATGATAGTAGTATATATAATGATAGTATTATTTAAAGTATATAATTTTAATATATATATAATAGTATATGAGATATATATATATTATATAGAGATATAAAATATATAAATTTAGTAGTATTATTAATATAGTAAATATGTATATATATAGTATTATTATATATTAATATATATTATGATATAAATATATATATTATATTATATAAGTTATATTAATTTATATATCTATATATAGTAATATAAATATATATATATATATATTATTATATTTATTCATAGTAAATATCACTATTATATATATATAATAGTATATATATATATATATAGTATATATGATATATATATATATATATATGTTGTTTCGGTTCATTTTCTATGTGACTTAACACCAGGGATTCTATTAAATTGAAAGCGAGAGAAATTGTATTCCTTGGCTTTATAACTCAGCACTTTAGTTGCATCATTTATTCACACAAGATACAAGCACGAAATGTTGTTTCACTAGTTAGTATACTATTTAACAACAACTATATTCTATTAACGTTATATTATTGAACAAGTGCAAAAACATCTTTTCAAAACCAATAGCTAAATATCAATTTCCTCTTTCGAGATCTTTTTATATGAAATATTTCAAAGGTTTTTCGCAGTCTAATTTGTTACGATTTCTTTTATGTGAAGATTGGAGAAACGCTCTATGAAGAGATTCTAAAATCTGTTTTCAAGAAACATTTAAAGGGATTTTAATAGTTTTCTTCTTCTTCTTCTTCTTCTTCTTCTTCTTCTTCTTCTTCTTCTTCTTCTTCTTCTTCTTCTTCTTCTTCTTCTTCTTCTTCTTCTTCACTATGCCGTAAACTGTAATACTTAAATATTACAGAAAAAATATCCTAATTAAATATTATCATTATAATTTATTATATATACTTATATATATATATATATATATATATATATACTATAATATATATATTATATATATATAGTGTATATATATATATATATATTTTATTATTATATTTAATAACTACTTGGAGCAAAAATAAAAATATATATATAATATATATTTTCAATGTATTTTATCTCTATGTTTATATTGATAATATATATTATATAATATATTATTATATATATATATATATATATATATATATATATATATATATATATATATTATATATATTATATATATATTATATATAATATTATATAAATATATATATATATATTATTTTTTTTTTTTTTTTTTTTTTTTTTAAAAGTTCACACCTCACGGGCATAGCCTATTTCAAGGAGGGGAAACTTTCTAGATGTATTTTCTATCTAGGATCCGAACTAGGATTCGAACCCCGCGACCATAGGGGCCATGCGACTCCGTCGCTCTAATCCGTTTATATATATATATATATTATATATATTATTATATATATAAATATATATTATATTAGTATATATATATAGTCATATATAGTATATATTATATATATAATATAAATATATATATTATTATATATATATATATATTATAATATATATATATACCTGTATATTTATAGTATATTTATTATAAATAATATATATATAATAGAATATATATATATATATATAATTATAGTATATATATATAATATATATATATATATATATATATATATATATACCCCATATATATATATATATATATATATATATATATAGATACATTATATATATATATAATATATTATTATATATATATAGTATATATATATATACCCTACACTCGAATATAACATAACCTCACATACAACATATATATATATATATATATATAATATATATCTATATAATATATACTAGGAAGTAATATATATAGTAATAATTATTATACTATAATAATTAATAATATATATATATCTATTATATAATTCATATATATATTAATAGTAAACAGTATATATATAAAATAGTAATATAAAAGTGATAAATTCTATTAAATTTATTAATTTATTTAATTGAAACCTATTAGCATAAAGGATTTTAATAAAATAAAATATTCTCATACAATATATACTTAATATAAATATTAATAAACATAATCAACATCCTATAATCAAATACTCTACTAATAAAATTATAATTATTATTATACAAAATAAATTCATAGGAAAATTATTGATTTACATACCTAATAAATAACGAAACATAAATAATAACTATAATTAAAAAATAAAATATAAAAATAAATCTTATTTCAATAATTTATAAATACATAATGATTCATCCAACATAATATATATTATAATAATTTTGTAATTGACATGACTTGATAAATATCTACACAATTGTACATGATAAATAACATCCCATCAAGAATAATCACTAATATAATCTCCACTCGATAATAAATTCTTACAACTTCGGAGCATAGTCTAATCTACCCCTTAAAACATTAAAAGTCTTCGGTAAAAATTACTCAAAGGCTAAACTTTTATAAAAAATAAAAATATATAAATATCAATATTAATAATTATATAAATAGTATAAAACACAAAAACATTTACATAAAAATAAGATAACTTATATAATGATATAAATAAAAATAAATATTTCTAATAACTAAAATATATAATATAAACACCATATATATATATATATAATACTATAAAAAAATTATAATAAACTCTATACTATTTATATAAATAACAATCTTAAAACTAATAACTAAAAAACTTAAAATAAAATTAAAATAATATAATAAGAATACCATTATTACATAATAATAATAATTAAAAAATTATATACTATTATATATTAACAAACAAAATAACTTAAAGAAATTATAATAATTAAAAATATAAAATATACAATAATTAATTAATCATATATATTATATAATCAAAAATAATTAAACAATAAATAAGTAATTTAATCAATTACTTCCTATGCATTAACCATAGAAAATTCAAATAATATTATATTAATAAAAAATAAATAATATTATTAACAGATTAAATATTTACTATATTAACCACAAAAAATATTGATACCACTTTACTCACACCTAACTATTTCACCTAATGTAATATAATATTATTATTATGATATGTATATAAATATAAATTAATATATAAAGTAATATATATATAAAACTATAGTAGATTATATATAACACTAATAAATAAATTAAAAATTATATGGGTTGGTAAACCTATTAAGCGTTATATTATAATAACTAAATTAAGTATATTTTAATATTATTATAAAAATTAAATATATATATTAATTACTAATCACTCTTAAAAAAGTATGTTAACAATTTAGTAATAAAACATGATATAAAATAATTAAATTATAAACTATTATATAAATATTATAGTATAAAAGTAATGAGTTAAATTATTTAAAATAAATAATATATAATTATTTTATTATATTTATAATTATATATAAATTATTGATACTAAATTAAGTTTTAAACATCCTTACAATCCTCACCCCGCAAGTCCCTCACGGCTTCAACAGAATTCCCCATCCCCCGCGCTCCCCGCCCCCAGAGTGCAAGAGCCTCCAAAAAAAAAAATCGCCATTTTGGAAAAAAAGAAAAAGGCAAAATGCCGTTGTCCCCCTCCCCCCTTAGAAATGAAAATCTTTCCGCCCCCAACTGGGTTTTGGTCTTTTTCCCCCATTTAACCCCAATTCGTCTTTTTCCGCCGGGGTTTCCTTTTTCATTTTAAAAATAGGTCCCCCCTTCACCTCCAAAAACTCCCCGGTTCCTTATTCCAAAGAAAACCTCCCAAACCTCCCCAACCCTTTCCAAAGCCTGGGGCAAAAAAAACCTCTCTTCCCTCCCTGCACAAAAATGTCCTCTTGCCAAAAAGTGTCCCCAAAACTATCTTGGTTCTTTGGCTGGCGTCCCCCCAACTTTTTTTATGTTTCATGCAAAGTGGGGGGTTTTCAACAAAACTCCCCCAACCAAAACCTCTTCCCTCAAACCTGGGTCCCCCTCCCCCGCCTTTTCCTTCATATTTTTTTCTTTGTCTCTTTCCCCCTTGTCCCTTTCCAATGCAACCCCCCCACTTCTATAGGAATCCGAAAACTAAAGGGATTTTTTTCGAAAACCCCGCCCGAGCCTTTTGCCCCAATGCGAATAAAAAAAAACCCCTCTCCGTCCGCCGTTTCTGAAACCCTGGTTTTTAATATTAATATATTCAGTTTTTATAAATATAATATTTAAAAGATATTATATATTATAATTATGTATTATAAGTTATATATATTATTACATAATATTAATAAATATATAATTAATATATTAATTACATTTTGTACGTAGAATGGTATGTAACTAATATAAATAAGTTATATTTTAACAATTTATTATAGTGTAAAAATTATATAAAATTATTAATTTTAATATTGTATAAAAGAATTAATAAACGTAAACAAAAAATAAAATTTTTTAAAATTATTTTTAATAATATATTAATAATTAATAATTTATAAAATATAATTATGAATTATATATCTATAATTCATTAAAAACTAATATAACAATTATATAATAATTTATAAATATAAATAATATATATATAAATTTATAAATTATAAATTTAATAAAATATTAATTAGATATTATAAAAAAAATATATATAATAATTTCATATATATATAAAAGTTAAAACAAAACTTAATATATTATAATTACATATACATATATTATTAATGTTTTAAAAGATGACTAAAAATACTATTACTAAAATTTAAAATATAAATATAATATATATTATTAAATATATAAATTATAATAGGTAAAAAAAATAAATTATTACTATATAAATTTATTGAGGATTAAAAAATTATATTGATATAACAAAAAATAAATGAAAATGAAATAATATATTATAAATAATAAATAATATATATAATATAATTCATTACTTAATAATATAAATAATAAAATTAATAAATCATATATTATATATAAAATAAAATAATTATTTATATAAATTAATATAATATATGATAATAAATTATAATATATATATTATAATAATATATTATATATACTATAATCAGGTAATATATATAAATATATAATATAATATATAAATATATATAATTAATGAAATCATTGTAAATACACAATGAAATATATAAATATAAATATAAAATATCATAAAATTAGTATAAAATTATATATATAAAAGTAATTAAATTATTTAATATATTAATATATAAAATAAGTATATATTATAATTATATAAAAAAATAATTAAATAAAATATATCATTATGACTTGTTTTTTAAAACTATTATAATAAAAATAAAATTATTTGTATAAAGTAAAATCAGTAGACGTGAATAAAGATAAATGTGTATATAATTAATTATATAAAAAATTTATTAATTTATGTATATTAATCAAATAATATAATTAAATTATTTACTATATAATAAATATTAGTAATAATATATATTAAAATTATAATAATTAAATATATAATAAATATAAAATATAATAATTATTATATAATATAATTAAAAAATTATTAATAAATATAAATAATATTAATTATAATGAAATAATATATTATTAATATATATTATATGTTTTATAAATAATACAAATAATACTTTTAAATTACATTAAAGTAAGTAATAGTAATTTGAGACCAAGCGTTTTTAAATCCCCCCCTCCCGCAGTCAGGCCTCCCACGAATCCCCCCCATCCCCGCCAATCAGCTTCCAACCATCCCATTGCAAAGGGCAGAGAAAATCCCCCCGGTTTGTTCACTTTCCCTAAATGGGAAAAATCCTTTTTCCCAACTTTGTGGTCCCCTTTCTTTCCATATCTTTCCTTGTTCCCGCCGGTCTTTTTTGCCTTTATTAGGGCCCCCTCAAAAACTCCCAAAAACCCTCCGGTCCCCCCCCCCCTTCCCCAAAATAACCTTCCCCCCCCCTCCCCACCTCCCTCCCCCCCCCCCCAAACCCAAAAAAAAACTTCCTTCCTCTCCCCTGGGGGGGGCCAATCCCCCCTTCCTCCCAAAAGGTGGTTCACCCCCCACAAAAACCTAAATAATCTTTTGGGGGTCCCCCCCTTTGGCTTGTCGGGGTTCTCCTTTCATCTTTTTATATTCATCAAAAATTGGGGTTTTTTTTGTTCCCACCAAAAAATCAAAATTTATTTTCGTTTCGTAAATAATTGTCCCCCAGTGATTTTTTTTCCCTCACTTTCCTTGGGTGTCCTCCCCCTTCCCCCCTCTTGTTCTCCCTTTTTGCTCCAATTTCACTGCGCTGTCCCTCCCCTCGATAACTAGACAGAAATTTTCAATATCCTCCCCTCTCTGTTTTTGTCCCCCCCCTCTTTGAATTGTTTCCCTACTTTGTCCTCCTCTTCCTCCCTTCCTCCCTGTTCCCTCTCCCAATGCTAAAAAATTGTCTCTCTCTTCCCCCTCTTCTCTCTCTCTCCAAATTAACAAAATAACACAATACAAAATTTATCAGTTATTCCCTTTAATGCCTTAGAACTTTTAACACTAAATTAAAATAAATCCCCGGTAGAAATATTGGCTTCTTTCACTTTCTACTCCTTCTTTTTGTTCAAATATAATTCTTTTTTTAATATATAAAATCCAGATAAAAACCAGATGGGGTAATAACTGCCCCCCTTTTTTCCTTTTTTAAAATCTAATGTCCCCCTGCGGCCCTTTTTTAACTGCTTCCAAATTCAATAAAATAAAAACCTTTCGTTTGTTTTTTTTTCCCCCCCTTTTTGCTCAAAAAAAACACCCCCTTCCTTCCTTTGCCCCCCAAAAATTGTTGGCACCCCCTTTCCCCCCACACCCAAAAGGTTTTTAATTTTTCATTCTTTTTTTTCCCCCCCTTGTTTTTTCACTATTTTTAACCCTTCTTCCTTTCCCGTCCTAGATCCGCTCGCACCTTTATTCAAAATAAGCTTCCCTCCTCCCCCACCTCGCCCTGTTCGGCGAACACTTTTCCCCCCTCCTCCCCTCCCTCCTCCTACCCTCCTCCTCCTCCCCTCCTTCCTCCCTTCCCTTCCCCCCTCCCTTCTCCCACCCCCTCCCTCTCTACTTAACCTAAACGCACATTATTTTTCACCAATCAGTAACAGCTACAAACCTTTATTTATTTATTTTAATCCCAAAGTTTTTCCCCCCTCCCCTCCTTTCATAATTTTTTTCCTTCCCCTGCGAAACACAGCCCACATCAAACCAAAAAATTTGGGGGGGTTTTTTTGGGCCCCTACAAAAAACCCCTTTTCCCCCAACCCCCAATCCCCTTTTCCCCCAAACTGCTTTAAACACGGGCCCAAAAATCAATCTCCCCTGTGGTAAAAAAAGTAAATTCCCAAATGGGGAAATGTCTTTTCCTGTCCCCAAAATCTTTCCTCCTAAATCTTCTTTTCCCCCCCCCCCCCTTTTTTAACACCCTTTCTTTAAAAAAATGAAATACTGTCCCAATAAAAAATTGAATCTGGTTCTCAATTTTGTTTAATAGGGGAAGAACAGTTCAGGCGGACTCCAGCTCCCGAAGACCAAAACTCCACAACCCCTACCCCCCCTGAGGCCCCCTCCTTACTCCCCCAGTTTATTTTTTTTTTGTTTTTTTTTTTTTTTAAAAAAACCCTTCAAACCCAATTCTCTTATATTAATTAAGTTTTCTAATTATTAATATAAATATATATATAAATAAATTATAATAGCATATAAAGATATAATTATATTGTGAAGAGTATATACGTTATTAATATCAATGTTATTTTTCATATATTATATTAGTTATAAGTAAGATAACTAATAATTATTGTGAATATGATATCATATAAATTTATTTACTTTTAAAATTGTATTAATGTTTTATAAAATATAAAATTAATTAAGATATAGAATTTAATATAATTTTATAAATATTAAATTTTTTATTATATTAATTAAAAAATATTAAAATTAAATATTAAATTTAAAGATTAATTAATATTAATAGTTTAAAAACACTTTTATATATAAAATATATAATAATTATAATTTTTGACATCAGAAAACCTTATTTTTTAAAAACTTCAAATTTAAAAGCATTTATGGTCTATAATATATTATATTTAATTTAATTACTAGAAAAATTTATTAATCTTATTATAATATATATTTATTATAAATTTTTAAAGAATTTTTAGTTCTTAAAAATAATAATATATATATATATAATATATTAATTATTATTTTAAATTTTTAAATATATAAGTACTTGGACTTCTCATAAATAAACTATATTAGATTACATTTATTTATAATAATATATTTACTATTATTTAATATATATAATATTATATTAAATAAAAGTAATTAAAAAATTATACACAAATATTTTGACGAAAATTTATTTCGATCCTAAATAAAAAACCATGAATATATAAAATATATATATACATATATTAATAATTATAAATAAGAAAAAATTTTTAATCTTATTTATAAATTTAATAATTCTATAACACATAATTAAAAATATTAATATGAGTATTTTTCAAATTAGAATTTAATAAAGTATTAGAATTAGAATCATAAATATCATACTATTATCATGTATAATATAAAGTATTATTATATGTATAAAATTAATAAATAATATAATACACTTTTTATAAATATATGATAAAAAAGTATTAAAATATAATAAATATAACCTTGAAATAAAAATCCCTATGTTATTTTTAGTCTACAAATATATAGATCTATCTAATACAAACGTTGATTGAATATTAATATTATAATATTGAAATTTTAATTATATTAATATTAAGTAAGTATATATATTATTTTTATAATATTTATCAATTTTTTATTTGTAAATAATTAATATAAAAAAAATTTAGATAAATAGTTATAGGTTAAAAAATATAAATTATAATAATTCTAGAATATTAATAGCTATTTTATATTAAATTATAATATTAATTTAAATATATAAATTGAATCATATTATTATACTATACCTAATATATAATAATATAGTTAATAATAAAGTATATAAAAGTGTTTTTTTATAAAGTATTTTTATATAATATATTTAAATTAACTATTTAGTAATGCAATTAATTATATGCTTATAAACTTAATATTGGACGATATAACTTAAATTCGATTTCAGTATATAATAATTATACATAGCTATTAAATAATTAAATAATATTACTAAATATATATATTTAATTAGAATAACTGTAAGTTAAATATTATAATTATAAAATAATATATAATTATGATAATATTAATTACTACAAATACTTCCAAGAGATATTTATATGTCTATTAACAAAGTCGTCAAACAGACAGTATATAATATCTTATAAGATAAATTAGTATTAGTATAAATAAAATATAAATATATATTTATAATTATTAATATATAATAATAAATATATAATTAATTAAATATTAATATTAATTTAAATAAAATAAAATAATAATATTAAAAAATAAATATATATAAAATAAAGATATTAAATTTAATTTAAATATAAATTAACTAATAATAAATACATAAACATTATATATAAACTAGTAAAATAATTTTTTAATTATTAATTTCAATTTGAATAATCATAAAGTGATTATATTTTAATATTATCAAATATTAAAGATTTAAATATAATTACTCATTAATTTAAGAATTAAATATTAATAAAAAAATAAATAATTAAATTAAATTAAAATAATTTATAATAGTAATAATTAATAATTATATGTATTCATGAAGAAAATATTATACTCTTAGATAATTGTGATTGGTTTAATTTTAATTAACTAAAATTAAAGACTCTATGCAACTTCTGAATGAAAACAAACAAATAGATTTATATTAAATCTTATTTAATACATTCCTAACATTCTACTTATAAATATAAATTATCTTAAAATATGAATATAACTAGAAATGTCTTAATTTATAATAATTTCAAATAATCTATATTTATTACCAATATAAAGTTGTTTAAATAAAATATATATATATAATTAATAAAATATTTATAAAATATTCTAATTGTATATATAAATTAAAGATATAAATATATTACAATTTAATTTTTGAAATTAAGTAGTTTAAATGTATTATAAAATTAAAGTTAAAATATTTCAAATCTTAATAATACATAATGAAATTAATAAACTATAATTAATAATTAAATTAAGATCATTTAGTATTAAAATCAAATTGACGGAAAATAATATTGCATGTTCATTATATATTATGCAATATTAATATTAATATTCATTATAAATAGCATTTAGTATATCTATTAAATCAAATTGACGGAAAATCAATATATAATTTATATAATATATACCTATATTTCAATCATCTAAATTTTTAAAATAATTTTTTTATATAAATTAATATATAAAGAATAAAAACCTCTATAATGATATATAAAATAATCTAAAATTTATTAATTGTTAATAAATTTTATAAAAAATTTTTAATTACAATCAGTGACTTTGTATATACAAATATATCTTAATATAATTAATATAATATTAAATATCAGTATATTAGAATATATATATCATAAATAATATATATTAAATATTAATTATTATAATTATTTATATATATATTATATTTTAATTATCTGATCTTTTTTTTCTTAATTCATTATTAAATTTATATAATATCTCTATATATTTGAAATTTTAAGTCAAACTAATAACTAATTATAACTATATATTATATATATTAATATTGAACTTATTATTTTATAATCTTAATAATACT
>JABUQX010051316.1:0-10000 GCA_015478945.1 Trachelipus rathkii
GTTGTACTTCGTTCAGTTATCGAAGAATTTGATTATTAACCGTTTCCGCATTTATCGTGAAAACATAGCGTTGCTGATACCAACTAATTATTCTTCCAAGTCTTATATTTATTATTATTATTATTATTATTCATTAGGCTTGTTTTATTATTAATATTATTATTATTATTCAACATTACCATGGCACTGTATTGTCTCTCCGACAGCTGGTTGCTATAGTACCGTACGGTCTTTCTTCATAGTTTCCAACTGATGACGTTTGTATGGTGGGAGTTGGCTGCTGCCCCCCCCCAACGTTGTGGTTTAGAGAACTTAACAATTGCCTCAAAAGATCCTTGTCTGACTCAGAGAATCCTCTTGTTTCAAGCGTTTCTGGATGTCTTTATTGATTTAAATTTCCACTTGAATCCTGCTGGTCTTGATTTTCGTGATTCGAATTTGCGCGGGAAAGATTCTTGAAAACGTTGTCTGCAAGTTTTATCAATGTAGGTAAATCGATGTACTCGGCTATCATGTGTAGATTTTGGTAAATATAGGTCGGTACTTCAGCGAGGAAAGATTCTTTCACAAAACTTGGATGGTTTCTCAATTTCATTATTTACCCATGGCCTACTTTCAGTTAGTTTGCAATATTCACTATAATAATTCTTTGGCTCATTCTTTCTTAATTGAGTTCTATGAATCTTTGTTTTTGAGCCAATAGTGTCTTCCATGGTATTTATCAGTTCTTCATATGCATTTCTTTTATACATTGACATGAAATAATGATAATTCAGGTCCATTATCATTGACAATTTTGTCTATTCGCCTTTTCTTTTATAATTCTAAATATGGTTTATCTGCCCTCAGTCAGTTGTAATTTCTTCCATCGAGACTGGCAGTTGAATCAGACACACATTATGGGTTTGGCGCGCTTTTGCTCGAGTGTTTTGTTTGTGAGTCAGTGACTCAAGCGCACAGGTTGAATAATGGTCCCCTTAGGTGGGAGGTGAAGATTGTTGTAGATTGGAGTGGGGTGATTTTCTATTCCCCCTTTTTGTCTGTTTTATGGAAAGTCTTAGAGCGACTTGGTCGGAGTCTTTGGGAGAGTTTTTTCGTTGAGCGACTCTTTTGGAGTCTTTGGGCAAGTCTTTTTGTTGAAACCATTCTTTTAACAACTAAAAAGACTTTATTTTCTGAGTTTCTTCATAGCAACCATGATTTTTGATCGAACAAAGGGATTTTGTTTACAAGTTTGAGCGTCTTTTTTAAACCTAATTTCAAAAGGTTGTTGGGTACTTTGAAATCGTTTGGACGTTTTGGGTGTTTTGATTTGTCTGTTTGTGGCAGCTTAGGAATTTTTGTTTCTGCCGGCGCTTATTTTTATGTAACGACTTAGCATTTTTTAATTTCTTAACACAGAATTTCACTCTTCACGTTAACATAAAATTTGATTTTCACACAAGTTTTTAAACCACTGTTTAAATTTTTAGGCACAGATCATAATTTGATTAAGCACAGTTATTTTTGTTTCCCACACACACTGATTTTTTTTCAAACAGTTTTGATTACACCTGCCATTTTCACTTTATTTGACTCCATATCAGAGGGTGTTTCAATTAGTCACGAGGGGGTCGACCAGAGATGTAAGCCAAGATTAACGAGGCATCTATTAATAATGACATGCAATCAGTCATATCTGTGATTGAAATAATAGCATTTTCTCTTTAGTGTTTATTAAACAGATCAAATGATAATGGAAATTTAACAATTAGACATTTCGTCAATGATTTAGTTGACAATGGGAACAATAACAAAGGATTGTTAATTATGATTGTATAGTTTATACATGGTTATTAGTAATTATGTAATAAGGAAGGAGTGGGAGCACCAAATCCTCCTTGTGCACGATATCGAGGCACAGTCCTTGATCATGAGAGCGTTGAAGCCGCCCTCTCATCTTACATTCAAACAAAAATGCTTTTGGGGCCCCCCCCCCCCCCCCCCTCCCTTCAGGAATACCCTTCTCTAACAGTCTTTTATACAAGCTCGGGTTGGTAACAAGTCTTAAATGGTTTTTAATGATTTGTACATAGGGTGACCACATGGGAAGTATAATGTCGCGCTTCCCTTACACATTCTGTGTACTGATCTTAGGGCACACATGTGCGAGTGCGTAACATTGCTTTGTATTTACATGCTAAATTCTTAACATGTTTTTTAATTCAGCACATTTGTTTGACCCTGGCTTGTTAACGAAAGATGGATACCGGCTTAATAAACCTTTCGTGAGCGAGGTTTATCAATTTCCATCCTCTATTCCACCCAACCTTGCTGAGAAGTAGAACACAATGCATGGAGGAATGAATTGCAGGGAAAGAACGGAAAACTAAATTGTAGAGAAATTTAGGAAGAAAGATACTTTTATAACATTAGTATCTCGTATACCGCGATGAACATTTTCCATAGCATACTTGTAGTGCCTCGTCACGTATAACTATTTACCCAATATTTTTAAAATTTTTCTAGCTATTTACTCCTTTTCGGTTTCAGTTGTTCTTAATTATTTTCTTCTTTTCTTTTAAAGTCAAAGATTTCAGACATAAATAATCGTTCTTTTTCTTTATTTGTTCATCGGCAAACCCTTTCCGGTACTATATATATTAATTGCAAGCTTTTCTCAAATAAATGAAAGAATTAATCATCGCTACATCTAAAATTTCATCATGTCGGAAATGAAAAAAAAATGATATTCCCTTCAATTCTTCCTCTCTTCTTTGCCTAATTGCTTTCTTCATGTCTTTTATTTGTCTTTTGTTTCTCTCCTTTTTTGAAGGTCACACTGTTTTGGAGCTTTCGTATCTGCGGTCGTGGGTGTAGAATTCGTTACCATGACGACGAAGTAAGGTTTTTTTTTTTCAAGCAGCTGTTCTTATTTTGCGATTCGGAGAGTAAAAGTTAGTTTACCATGACTGCACAGAGGAGGAATGATTTTGAACGTTTGTTTAATAACCTGACCCAGGCAGCTGGTCCCTCGTGAAAGTTTTTTTGAGAGCTACTTTTCTGCCTCCTCTCTTTTTTTCATTTCTTCTTTGTTGGTATTTCTCAGGTTTCACAGTTATTATACACTTCTATTTTTTTTTTATTATTTAAAAGAAAGAGTGGCTACGATAGTTGGAAAGTTTTGAAATGGGAAAAAGTTTACAAATATTTAACATGCGAACATATTTTAAATTTAAACATATTTGATATTATGGTTGTTAGAAAATTTTATACGACTGTTTAATAAATCTTTTCCAAAATTTTATTTTTCTTTGTTACAGTTACCTACGCTTAACAAATATTAATATACTCTTTTTAATTTCATTTGATCGTCAGACGACTGTTCCTTACGGTCTCTGGTCTGAACTTATAAATTTTAAATGTCATCAAATAAAGCATATCTTTATTTCATCAAACACAAATTACTTATCAGAAAAATGTAAATTTTATCCAAGATCATCATTCAATGGCAAAGAATTTTTTTTTTTTTTTTTTTTTTTTTTTTTTTTTTTTTTTTTTTTTTTTTTTTTAGTTATGCTAAAATGATTTTCATCATTTTAATATATGATTATCATTTTTTAGATAGATTCAGATTTTGAAAGCAACTACAATCCCAATCCCCCCCCCCCCCGCAACTGTCGTTCAGACTCAATTTTGGGCGCGAGCGCTTCGATCAGCGTTCTGAAACCTTAAAAAATACGGTCGGGGATCTTCGATTTGCCTTGCTTTCTCAATCTTCACTATCGTATCATTTGAAACATTTGAAAATTTTCTTAATATTACCCTATTAAAGATGTATGCTTTGCATGCAAACAAAATAAAGTTAAAATATTATGCACGACAGGTCCAACAATATATTGCTTTTAAAAACCTTAACATTTGTCATTTTGGCTTTACATTCAAAGTTGTTTATATTCGTGTTCGTTATTATTTGGTTTTATTTAAGCCTCATATTATTAATCACAGGAATTTGGATTACATTTAAAGTTAATCTAACAATCTTTGAAGGTCTCTTTATTATTATTATTATTATTATTATTATTATTATTATTATTATTATTATTATTATTATTATTATTATTATTATTATTATTATTATTATTATTATTATTATTATTATTATTATTATTATTATTATTATTATTATTATTATTATTATTATTATTATTATTATTATTTTTCCTAATTTTCATTAAAATTTTTTACAAATTGTCAAAATTTTATTTATTTCGAATATTATTTAGAGTTATTATTCACTAACTGAGAGTCTATTATTTGAGTACCGAACATATTTTCTTACTTAACAGATCATAACGTTATATAGTTTTTGGGCTAGAGATCTCGCAAATCTCCTCCGCCATCTCAGTTTCGTCGGAAACTTTGCATGAATGTTTGCACATTCCTCGTTTGCCGAACTTTTATCTGAGTTCGCGGAGTGATTCACCTCATTTCTTTACCCGAGACTATCCCGTCTATGATAGGCAAGTTATTTAAAGAGATATTATTAAAAAAAATATATATATAGTCTGCATGCGGAGACTTGACAGTTGTAATAAAATTTTTACTGGTATTAGTATTATTTTCAGTGTCTTGATTATTAGTATTATTATTATTATTATTCTTATTATTCTTATTTTCTTTTATTATTATGATTATTATTATTATGATTTTTATTCAATATGGTCAGGTACACTCTCATTAGTTTTTAATAACATTATTATTATTGTTCACATTACGGTACAGAACTATGTCGGAATTTTTTTTTTTTTTTTTTTTTTTATGTTGTAAAATTTTCGGAGTCTTCAGATATAGCATGCATGTCTTTATGTACAACATTATTAAGTAACATATCTGTTTCATCATTTTCATTATTATTATTATTATTATTATTATTATTATTATTATTATTATTATTATTATTATTATTATTATTATTATTATTATTATTATTATTATTATTATTATTATTATTATTATTATTTTCTAGCATTATTTTCAATCTTATTTACAGTATTATTAATAAGTAGGTCCATTATTTTATTAGTGAAATTTTTATTTTTTTCTTCTCCGTTAAGTTCGTTTGAAATTGAATTTGGGTAAAATAGGGTTTGTGTAGTTGACTTTCCCCCCCCCCCCCCCAGGGGTATATGGAGGAGTTCCCTTTGGATTCAAAAATGATAGCTTTCTTTGTGTGCAACGATTGGGGCTTTTAGTTCCTGGAGTTTATCAAAAACAGACTTTAACTTTAGTGAGTATATGGAGGAGTGTTTTTTCGGGTATCAACTTCAGAAGAGCTGGACTGCTCTTCGCTCATGAGGAATTGAGCAAGCATTGTAGGGGGTTTGATTTTTCTATTCTCCCTTTTTTTCTGTTTTAGGGGAAGTTTTAGAGAGACTTGGTTGGAGTCTTTGGGAGAGTCTTTCGTTGAGTGACTCTTTTGGAGTCTTTGGGAAAGTTTTTTCGTTGAACCATTCTTTTACCGACTATAAAGACTTTATTTTAATGCTTCCGCCACGGTAAGCCTAAGATTGGAATTCGTTTGAAAATTTCAAATGTTTGGGCAGCGTCGGTCTCCTTTTTTATGCGTTTTCTTTTTTTTTTTTTTTAGTTTAACAGATTTTAGAACGTTATTTCTTTATTTCATTATTATAGTAATCTATAATTGTTTACTTCTTCATGTTACTAAATATTTGATTTACACAGTTTATTTATGATTAAAATCACACTTTGTTTATTCGCACTAAAGGTTTATTTTCATAACACAGATTTTTTTCAAAAATTTTGATTACACCGGCAATTTTCACTGTATTTGACTCCAAATCAGAGGGTGTTTTAATTACCTGTAATTAAATTCCGGGTCACTACTGGGATTCACCAAAGATATACGCCGAGAATCTCAAGGCATCTATTAAATAATGACATGCAATCAATTAAATATCTGTGATTAAAATAATAGCACTGTCTACATCTCACGTGTTCTATCTAAACAGATAACATGATAATGGACAATTTTAACAATTAAGGATTATCTTCTTTCAATGATTCTAGTTCGACAATGCGCGCAACAACTCACACAGGCACTTCCGTTTAATTACTGATTGTATAGTTCTATACATGGTTTATTAGTAATTGTCAATCAAGAAGGAGCTGGGAGCCCACATCCTCACCTTGGGCACGATGTCGGCCAACAGCTTCCTGATTCCATCGAGAGCCGCTTGACACGAGCCCTCGCATCTTACACTCAAATCTGCGCCCTCTCCTATGGGGCGGATGCCCTTCTCTAACCAGTCTTCTATACAGCTCGGCTTGGTAACACGTTTTAAACTGCGCTTCTTAATGAACTCCTTCACCATAGGATTCACACACTGGGAACGTATCAACTCGTCGCTTCCCCATTACACCTAGTCTACTCACCAGCGAAGATCTAGGCCACACATCGCTAGTGCGTACACTCCGCTTCTACGCTATTTATAATCTGTTTTTAAAATTTTCATTCATATATATATATATATATATATATATATATATATACTATATATTAATATTATAATATATATAATATATATATATATATATATATTATCTATATATTATTAATAATATATATTATTTATATATAATATTATTATTATATATATATATATACTATATTATATAATATATATATTATATATATATATATCTATATATATATATATATATATTTTAAATATATTATATTTATTTATATATATAATAATATATACTATCATATATATATATTATATATATAATATATATATATATATATATTTATAATATATATATATATATATATATACGGTATAATTATATATATATATATATATATATATATATATATATATATATATTTATATATACTATGTTACCATAGCAGAAATTATACAAGATCTGCGTGTTTATCTAAATTGTAAATAAAGCGAAAAAATTGCAGCTCATCAAGACAAACCAGCTCAACAAAATTTGGAAAATCTCTTTTATATTGAAGATCTGTTTTGCTTATTTGATTTTGCTCTGCTTGAGTTCAATTCTGCAAATTTTTCTTCTTAGTTTCATGAATTTAAATCAGTATAGGACAAATTCCAAAAGAATTTACGAAAATGATTTTGTAATACTGTTTTATTATGCCTTATAAAACGACTGAGTTGCAACTGTTACTTTTTCTATTCTCTACTGCTACTATGATAATAAATAATAATAATAATAATAAAATAATAATAATAATAGAAAATAATAATAATAATAATAATAATAATAATAACAATAATAATAATAATAATAATAATAATAATAATAATAATAATATAATAATAATAATAATAATAATAATAATAATATAATAATTGATAATAATAATAATAATAATAATAATAATAATAATAATAATAATAATAATAATAATAATAATAATAATATAATAATAATAATAATAATAATAATAATAATAATAATAATAATATATAATAATAATAATAATATAGCTTGCTTAAAGTCTATTTTTTTCCAAACTTTTCGGTTTAAAATAAGCTTTAATTCTAATGATTATTAAGATTAAAAGCTTCAGACATTCAAGTTTTCAACATTAAGATTAAAAAGACAATAATATGAAGGAAAGTCTTTAAGAAGAGCTCAATTAATTCGTTAATGTGATTATATTAATAAAATGTGATACAGTGTTTTGACCATGTTTTTTTTTTGAGCTGGTAATTAATAGTTAATTAATAGTTAACAGTTAATTAAAAAAAATTAAAGAAGATTATTATTGGATTTGAAATTTGCAATAGAGAGGAGAATTAATAAACATAAAGTAGTATGGCAAGAAAAAAAAGGTTTAGAACTAGTGAATAAATTTGTTGGAGATTCTTGAGTTACTTTGAAAAAAAAAAGCACTCCAAAAAAAAAGCGAAAGAATACTTACTATAAAAAGAAAAGGCGAATATAATGAGTAATCAAAATAAAAAAGAAACTATAGACGTTCGAAGTGAATTTGCTTCTGAGGTGAGGTAATAAATTAGTAGTAAAAGATGAATTAGTTATGAAGAAAATGAAGATTATTCTAAGAGATGAGAAGATAAAGAGGTCATTAAAGTAAAAAGAGAATCTCTCTCTCTCTCTCTCTCTCTCTCTCTCTCTCTCTCTCTCTCTCTCTCTCTCTCTCTCTCTCTCTCAGTAGAGAAAATAAGAAAATTAAAGAAATAATATTTTTAGATTCTTTTTAGAAAAAGAGAAACTAAATATATAAACGAAATAGGGAAAGATGAAGAAATTTTCAGGCATAATTGCACTATTAGATAAAAAAAATGACATTCATAGACAGAGTTGCTACTTCGGCTCATGCCTCGGCTCCTGCTCATTCCCACAACTCCAACATCCATTTCCAAATCCAACTCCAAATCCAACTCCAACTCCAATTTCAACTTCAACTCCAACTTCAAATCCAATTCCAACTCCAACTCCAACTCCAACTCCATCTCCAACTCCAACTCCAACTCCAACTCCAACTCCAACTCCAACTCCTGTTACATCTTTTTTAAATTATGCGGGTTCGTTTTTATGAACCTGCTCCAACTTCTCTGTCCAAATTTTTTTGCTTCAGCTCCAGCTCCAGCTCAGAGTTTGTATTCAGAAACTAAGTAGTTTATTTTGTTAACTGAGAAGCGAAATTTGTCGAACCACACAGCACCACACCAGAGTGAGCTCACCATGCACCGCACTGCACCAATTGTAATTTTTTTCGCCACTCGCCGCAACTCTATATTTTAATTAGCACCGTGCAGCTCATAGAGCCACATCGGGACACTAGAATTGGGCGTCAAAGCACCGCACCGCACCGCACCGCACCGCACCGCACCGCACCCTGTGCCTCGGCCATTCCAATATACAACTTTTTTCCATTATTATTATTATTATTATTATTATTATTATTATTATTATTATTATTATTATTGTTATTATTAAATTATATTACTTATTTATTTAGTTATTATTATTATTATTACTATTAATTATTATTATATTTATTATTATCGCTAATATTCTTATTTGTATTGTTTTAATTATCATTTTTATCGTTATTATTGTTATCTTTGCTATTATTATATTATTCCATTATTATTATTATTATTATTATTATTATTATTATTATTATTATTATTATTATTATTATTATTATTATTATTATTATTATTATTATTATTATTATTATTATTATTATTATTATTATTATTATTATTATTATTATATTATTATTAAATATATTATTATTATTATTAATTATTACTATTATTATTACAATTATTATTAATACAACTAATTTTTAGTCATAGATAACAGTACAAATTTACTTACTTCTAACCAAAATTTACCTTACATATAAGCTAGGTTATAATTAGTAAATTTTTGTACTCCGAGAAGAGAATAACGTAAACGCTGGTAAACAACGTTTGCCCATTTAAAATGAAATCTCCCTTCAAAAATCTGTAGAAGATGCCAGGCCTGTGACATTTATATTTACTATGGAATTATGATGGTAGTTTTTTACGGAATTTAAATTAAAACTTTATCATGTTCCAATATGATTTTTATTTCTTTTTATCAAATATATTTTTAAAAAAGATTATATGTAGATATTATATATACTATATACTATATATATATATCATTATATATATATCTATATATACTATTTATATATATATATTATATATATTTATATATATATATATATTATTATATATAAATGAGCAGAAGAGGGCGTGATGAGTGGAGAAGTTGGCCAGAACAAGAAACGAGACGATTATAACGGGAAATGCAGGAAACCTAAGGATGGAGAAGAAAACGAAGACTTGCAGAATGTCATCAGGGAAGTGGCAAAGAAAACTCTTGGTAAAAGATGGTAGGAGGTACTAGGAAGAGACATTCACCATGGTGGAACGAAGAAAAACAAAAAGCTAAGAAA